>MU227756.1:1027044-1042420 GCA_018584345.1 Thuja plicata
TGAAAATTTTCCTATGTTTATAGACGTCCCCTTTGCCGTCCCCAAAATTGGCAAAAATATTTGCCGTCCCAGAAACCCGTCCCCCCGTCCCCTGCCGTCCCCGTCCCGGAAACTCGGGGTAACATAGATTAAAAGTGAATTTACTTTAGTTGCTTCAGTTAATATAGATAGAACATGAGTGAGGTGGCTCGAATTAGACGACAACGATTTGGTAACGGTTTTGGCAGTGAGACAGTTGTAGAACTTTGCAACTGTCATTGAGCATGAGGTCTTGTGATTTGAAGTGGGGACAAATGTTGAAGTTTTGTGAGCTCTTATTTTAGAGATAAATTTGAGATTATTTTCAAATACTATTATATTGCAGACTCGCAGGAGTGCAGTAAAAGGATTCTCGTGGAATCGTAGAGTTCCTAGAAGCACGATTACCTTCTGTATTAAAAGACATACCCAAGATAGCTGTATTGAAGAATCTAGTAGAACGTGAGCAGTGGTCAGAAGCAAGAATTTTTCCCCACAACAGAGCTTACTGGTCTAACTTACCTCCAGGGAAACAAATGAACTCCAGAACGGTTTGTTGGTCGTGAGGCTGTTATTACAACTCAGTGTCTGAATGGATGGTATGTGGTGAAAACACTGGATAATGCAGAGAGTGTAAAGCTCCAGTATTGATCTCTTTGAAGGTTGGAGAGTATCAATCTTCAAATGAAATTTCACATAAAGCTTTGGGACCTACGTGGCTGTGATTTTAGTGATTTTCTGGAATTTCAATGTTGACTCTGTAATGTTATAATGTTGGCTTTGCGACAAGGCAGCAGTGAGAAGTCAATTATTTGCATATTGTTCCATCTCTTATAATGCTACATGTTGAAGACATACTTGTGAAAAATGCTTAAATAACTACTGGCATGTATTTCATTGACTTTGTTGAATTGTGAATCTACTTGTGCTACTCTGAGTGAGTGCAAAGTTGTTCATCTACTCTTATGGTGGCTGTCCTTGCTAAGGTCAGATATTTACTGGTTTAAGCTCTTGATCCGTTGTTGCAAAAATAATTATTGTCTCAGATTGAAATATATGTCAGTTCATGTTAGATTGCATGCTCATTTCTTGAATGTAAATGGAAACCTTTTTCAATTAATTCTGCAACTAGTTCTGGATATTCAAATCAGGGAACTGCTGCTAATTAAGGCTCAGATATTACTACTATTGTTTGTGTTCCGACTGCAATCTTCCTGTGTATTGTGTACATTATATGCTTGTCTCTACTCAAATATTCAACACAGTTAACATCAGACTTGAGTTTCAGTCTAATAAACAGGGATTCCCTTGCAATCAAAACAGTATGGGGAGTGTTGTGCAAATGGCCACTCAATGAATTTATGTTTTGTAATAAAAGTTTTGGGGTCTGAACTGGTAAGGGTTATTACGGTGGTATCAGGTAAGGGATATTAAGTTTTCCTGCACGTTAACTGCTGAAGAGCAAAGATGCATGGTTTGGAAAAGGTCTAGAAGGATCTTGTTAAGGTACAACAACGGTTAGCTCAGATTTCACAGCCTAATAAAACGACAGAAATCCTCGGCATGTATGATGAGTATAACACACTTCCTCCACATGTTCAGAGGGACTTAACCTTGTCTAGCTTCTTGGACTTTCATCCAAAGCTACAACACAAGACTTTAATGGCAAAGAAGCAGTGTCAGGATTTGGCTTGGGATCCACTTGCACAAGATAGGTGCAGAAATTTATATGAAGAGTTTCCAGCTATCACCAATCAACTCATAAGTGGACAAAAAACTAAACTAGTTATTGAAGGAAAGCCTTATGAGGTTGTCATTGAAGTAGGAGATTGCAAAACAAATATTGAATCAATGCATGAAGGAGAGGCTAAAGAAGAGGCAACAAATCTAGAGGTTATAGGATGGTTTTCTAGAGAAGAGCAACCGACTTCCATTGATTCTCAACCTTCACTTGATCAAAGAAAAGATGGAAAAGATATGGTTAAAGATTGTGACCACCAATTGGATGTCTTCAACAATTCATGTAATGAGGAGTCATGTGACTTCTTTAGAAGCACCTCACTTATGTATAATGCTGATTTGGATGACCCATTAGATAATGCATCTCAAAATGACAATGATGAGAAGCATGCCTCGAAGAGTCAGCTGAAAGTCAATGATGATGCTATTATTGCAGCTCTTGTTCACCATGATAGCACTCACCAGATTATTAAGGATCTTTACAGGAAAGTTCAGAAAGAGACAAGACAAGGTGGTGTAAGGATTGGATCTAATGTTGCAGATTTACAGGGGGTCAAAAACAGCTTTTGAGGATTGGAAATCAGAATACCTGTGTCTACTTTCAGACTGCGACTACTTGTTACAGGTTGCGGAAAAATATGCTAAGCAGTTGAGGGAAAAGGAGGATGAGGTTAATAAGCTCAATAGAGAGCTTAGTGTTACTCAGGGTACATTGGAACACACACATATTGCTCTTCAAGAAGCAAGAAATCAGATTGTTGTCACTAGCCAGTATAGGGAACAGGACGACAGGGAAAGGTCCGAATTCTTTTAGGAGGTGATTCAGGAACTTGATAGCATACAACAAACTTATGACTTGGATAGCTGTCCCAAAAGATCTTTGGATCATCCAGAGCTTCTTTATGAGTTGAATAACTTTCAGTCGGTTGACAATTTCTTGTTTGAGATGGATGATGATTTGACATTTGGTAATCCTTTTTTTTGAGCTGGATGAGGAAGGTATTTCCCATTCCCATAACGAGGATGAGGTTGATTGCAGGATTTGGGACCCAGGTTCAGTTACTAGAGATGAGTCTTGGTCACCAAATTGGAGTAACGAGGTGAGTTCAGTTGTTGAGCAGTTTGGTTTCTACATCAGCGGTTCAGGATGCACAGTTGTGTCTTATTGCATGATGGGTGATTGGTTTGACACGCTTTCCTTCATGAAAGAGGAAGCCATGCCCAACAGTATTGCTAGTTTGCCTCTTCAATACAGACATCGAGTTGGGATACATGTTAGAGGGGCAGTGTTGTGGCAGTTGGACATTTTGGACATTTCACCCATTATGGGTATGGATCGACAGGATATGACAGACAACGGGGAAGGTGGATGGCCTATTTGTTTGTGGGACCTAGGAGGAACATTCTCATGGTTAGCGATAATTCAGGGAGCTGGTTGACATAATGTTAGGTTCCCACCTTCATTTGACCTTAGTGTGGTGCTTGTGATTTCAGTTGGAGTGAGGTTCTCAGTTGGATTGAGGGTTTTTCCACAGATGATGGCAACACAAAGTAGGTTGATTAGACTGATCAGGCACATGGGGTGATTTGGGATCTCGACATTAGTGTGATTAATGCCTTGTTGCTGTGTGGTATTAATGAGTGGCTTCACGAGTTTGGACGTGTTGTTTGTTTCAGTTTTGCACAACAGATTGGTAGAGCAGCTTCTTTGAGGTTGGTTTGGGATCCAGGCATTTTGGTCATAGCATGCAGATACCGATTGCTTGAGGGCAAGCAATCTTTGGAAAGGGAGGTTTTGTAATGTCCCCTTGTTAGGGCATATTATTTCTGTGCCTCGTTAGCTGTTTTATCTTGGCCCAATAGGCTAACCATGGCTTGACTGGGGTCAGTGTGATATTTGGCCTAGAGAATTCTAGTTTTAGGCCAATCAGAGCAGTTTCCGCAGGGTTTCCAGATACTTACTATTTTTAGTAAGTCGACAGAGCTCAGTCTTCGTGGCATCTCAGTATTGGACTTGGAGCATTTCGCCGAGAGCTTTCCGACAAGCTATCACATGTCCTATTCCGAGTTCGTTTGGTCATCCATTTTAATGCCAAAAGATTTCATACTCCATTATTATCTCACTTTATTATTAAATGGATGTATTGCTTAAAAGTGACAAAAAGTAAGAATATGAAAAGATAGAGGGAAACTGAAGAGGCACAACTATTGCTTTAAAAGAAGGAATGGAGACTCATTTGAGAAATGCTTAGTTTTATGAATTCATTTTCTCTTGGAGAATCTAGAGAGCTTCAGCTTTCAATTCTGAAACCTGGGGACGGAAACCTTTAGGCTTTCTCAGTGGATTGGACAGAAATCCAGTTCATCTCGGGGTGGATTCACAGCAGAGTTCACCATTGCATTTCCAGGTTCTTTTTTGTTATTTGATAGTCTGTTGCATATTGTAGTTCGGTTTTGGATTGTGCGAAATCCCACTGTTATTGTATTGCTGTTGTATAATGCGATAATATTTGCTGAGGACTTTAAGTGAATATATTGCTGGTTTATTACTGTTGAATCAATGGTTTATTGCATGAATCCATTGGTTTAAATCTGTATGAGATATATTTGTGGAAGTTTGGAAAAATCCCAGTTTGGGACATTTCATTGTACAACTGGCCCAATTAGCATCAATGAAAGCTTTCAAAGTAAAATCATTATACCATTTGTATCATAATCCAAAGTTTGGAGTTACTTTCAAATATTTGAATATTCTTTTCATTGCCTTATCATGAGATTGCCTAAGAATAGCTTGATATCTTGCAACCAAACAAACTACATGCATGATATTTGGTCTTGAAGAAGTCAAGTACAATAGTCCACCTCTCATAGATTTGTAAAGCTTCCGATCAACTTCCGAAGATATTCTTGCTTAAACAACAACTAGTAGCCATGGGGTTCCCAATTGGTTTACAATTCTCCATTCCGCGCTTCTTCAACATCTCCTTGATATACTTGGTTTGAGAAATGAAAATGCCATCATTCATCTGAGTAACTTTAAGGCTAAGAAAGAAAGACAACTCGCCGATCATTGACATCTCAAATTCCTTATGCATTTCCTCAGCAAATATAATATCATCAACATATACAACTACTATGAGTAATTTATCGTCGTCAACATTTAAATAGAGATTACTGTCTGCAGTACCTTTCTTAAAGTTTTGCTGCAACAGATACCTGTCCAAACTTGCATACCAAGTTCTAGGAGTTGCTTGAGTCCATAAAGTGCTTTCTTGAGTCTGGAAATCATATTCAGATCAACTAACAATTGAAAACCATTTGGCTGCACAATGTAAACCTCTTCTTCTAGCTCTCCATTTAGAAATACATACTTGACATCCATCTGATACACATTGAAGTTCTTATGTGTAACAAGCACAAGAAACAACCTTATTGCTTCCATCGTAGCTATTGGGGCAAATGTGTCCTCAAAGTCTATACCTTCAACTTGTGTATAATGTTTACATACCAGTCTAGCGTTATTTCTTGTGACTTCTCCATCTTCTTTTAGCTTGTTTTGGAACACCCACTTTGTTCCTATCACATTCTTGTCCGCCATTCTTGTTACCGAGCATTCTTCTCTATCTAATCTACCTCTACATTCATTGCTCTCGTCGAACCATCATCTTTGCTTGCTTTTGCAAAAGATTTCGGTTCCACCTTAGACAAAAAAAATAGTTTGTTTGTTTACTTGCCTTGGCAAGCTTCCTTGTTTGAACACCTTTGTCTTTAACTCCAATGATTTGATCTTCAGAATGATGTCTCTACACATACTTTTCCGATGTCTTTGGTGCATGTTCAGATTCCTTTTCTTTTTCATTGATCCTTCTTTGTCTTCTGCAGCATTCTTTCCTTTTGCAAGGGCAACAAGAATTTCAAACTCAATCTCAGGCTCTAGAGCAAATTGCGTTTTTCTTCCCCTCTGGTCGCGTTTTCCTATTAGATCCATTTTCGTGATTACCTCTGGTGTTTCTGCTCGCGTTCATGCGTTTCTTCTGGTGTTTTTCCCTGTGTCTGCGACCACAGGATTTCGGGACAGGCGCGATTTCTTTGTTTCTTCAAGAATCACGTTTTCTGCATTCTTCTGCAAAACGCGTCTGGTCTTCTTTCAACCGCGATGGGAACTGTTTTTTTTCGCATCTCCAGGTTTTCTCCTTGCTTGTGTATGGTCTGTTCACGACCTAGGGTTATTTATCAGCAATGACCGCCATTTTTCTGCATCAAAATCCATGCGATTTGGTTTTTTTCTCTTGCAATTGCGACTTGGTGCCGTTTTCTGCTTGAAACCCTAGTTTTCGAGGTTACAAAATTTATTTTAATAACAAATTCTTTGTGGGTTTTTCGAGAGTTGAATTGGGTTGGTGTCAAATTTTTCAGGGTGCCTCGTTTTCTGTGCCTCAATTTTCAAGCCAGCGGATTTGAATTTCGACTTCAGATTCTTTCTGGGTTTTCTGTTAGGATTTCTGGGTACTTGTCAGTTTTTTTTGGGTCAGCCAGAATTTTGCTTTGAAATCCGTCCCTGTTGAACTTCATTCCTGAACTGTGTACTTGATTCTGTTAAGTCTTCTATCTATCATTTCTTCTGTGTTTTGGAAAACGTGCCAATGGCATCTTTGACCAATCTGATGTTAGAGGGAAATCAACGGTTTAATGGCAGTAATTATAATACTTGGAAACAACATATGTTGACCATATTTGAGTATCGCCGCCTCGATGAATTGGGTTTGGGCACAGAAACTCGTCCCGCCTCAGCAGGCATTGATCAGGACAAATTTGATGATCGAAACAGAGAAGCTGTCTGTTACCGATGACCAGCTGCCTCAGATTCCCTCTGGAAAGACAACCTCTGATATTTGGAAGCACCTGAAGGAGCTACATGAAACCTCTGATAAAAGCGGGGCATTCTTAAAGAATTAGTTGTTCTCCATCATGATGGATGAAAGTTTGTCTTTACAGGACCATCTCATAAAGATTAAGGACATTTGAGACCAGCTTGAGGCCAGCTTGAGGCCATTGGTCGGAAAATAGAGGAAGAAGACATGGTAGTCATCACTCTCAAGAGCCTACCACAATCTTACGAGCACTTTGTTGAGACTCTCAACATTACATCTACGAATGTTGATTTTAAGTTTCCTGATTTATGCAACAAACTTCTATAGAAGAATCGCTGGAAACAACAGTTTGGAAGTCGTGCTCTCTTGTCCTCTTCAGAACAAGCCTTTGCAGCTAAATTTTAGCCATCTCAGTCATCACCCCAGGGAGGTTCACACCAACCTTGGAACAGATAATAGTGGAGAATTTTGTTCCATTGCATTCTCCGACTTCTGTATTACCCATGACATCAAACGCCGTTCACTACACCTCACACTCCTCAGCAAAACAGTGTTGTTGAGCGTCGCAATCGTATGATTGTTGAGATGGCTCAGTCTATGTTACAACACAGGAGTGTTCCTAATAAGTATTGGGCAGAAGCAGTGTTTACTGCTGTCTACCTCCTAAATCGTTCTCTTACTCAGGCTGTTAAAGGAAAGACTCCAGAAGAGGTTTGGTCTGGTCGTATGCCCAGAATCAGTCACTTGAAGATTTTTTGCTCTCTTGCATATGTTTGGATTCCTGATGCTAAGCGCTCGAAGTTGGATTCCAAGAGTCAGAGACTCATGATGACAAGGTACAGTGACAATCATAAGGCCTACAAACTGATAGATGTTGACATTGATCGTCTTAGGTTCAGTCATGATGTTTTTGATGAAACTCGAGGACCTTTTCTGTCTTCTTCTGAGCAGTGTTCTGAGAATCAGCCTCACAGTGTTCCTTTTCCTTTGGCTCCACTTGATGGGAAGGATGATGCAGATGTTGCTCGCCATGAGGCTCCTGTTACTGATCCTGTTTAGCCTCCGAAACATAATTCTCTTCCTGCTCCTGTTGCTGCTCCTGAGCCTCCTCCAGCTCCTCCAGATATTGGCTCCTCTAGTCTCCGGCCAAAATGGTGGGCTAAAACTATTAGTGATCTGAGGGCTGATGAGCTCATTGAGGGTAGAGCTTCCAGAATTAAGAGCAAACAACAACATACGGTTAATTTTGCTCTTATGGCTAACATTCATGGTGTCTATGAGCCCCAGACTTATTCTGAGGCTAAAGGTATCCTTGAGTGGGAATAGTCTATGGAAGCAGAGTTCCAAAGTCTTTAGAAAAATCACACTTGGGGCCCTTTCTGATCTTCCTTCAGGAAAGAAGCCCATTTGCTGCAAATGGGTGTACAAGGTTAAATACAAAGCTGATGGAACCTTAGACAAGTATAAGGCTCGTCTTGTTGCTCGTGGGTTCTCACAAAAGGAAGGCATTGATTATGAGGAGACCTTTGCCCCAATAGCCAAAATGAGTACGGTACGACTTGTCCATTTAAGAGTGCATTTTTGAATGGTGACTTGCAGGAAGAGGTCTACATGATGCAACCTCCTGGGTTTAAGGTTGCTGGTCAGGAACACAAAATCTGTAAACTTGTCAAAGCTCTCTATGGTCTGAAACAAGCCCCTCGGGCTTGGTACATGAAGATTGATAAATACTTAACTGATCAAGGTTTTTCAGTGGAGTCAATCAAATTCAAATTTATATATCAAACATGTAGGTGATGATATATTGTTTATAGTTGTCTATGTGGATGATTTGATCATCATTGGCAATTCATAACATTTGATCGCTTTGTCGCACCTTTGACATGACAGATTTGGGACTCTTGCACTATTGTTTTGGAGTTGAGGTTTGGCAGACTGAGCACAGTATCCTCCTTTCTCAGTCCAAGTATGCCAAAAATCTTGTGGACAGGTTCAAAATGCAGGATTGCAAACTTGCCTCCACTCCTATGGAACCAGGGCTCAAATTGTCAGCTCAGTCAGCTTCACCTGTTGTGGATGAATCTTTGTTTAGACAACTAGTGGGCAGCCTCATTTATCTTACTGCCACTAGACCTGACATTAGTTTTGCAGTCAGCTATATATTCCACTTTATGACAGCTCCCAAGGTTGATCATTGGACAACAACAAAGCGTGTTCTGCGCTATGTCAATGGTACTCCTGATTATGGCCTTCTATACACTCGGAGTTCTGATCCTACCCTATGTGGTTACACAGATTTAAACTGGGCCGGTTTTGTTGATGATCGTAAGTCTACCGCTGGATGTGTTTAATTTGGGATATGGTGCTGTCACTTGGACTAGTAAGAAGCAGCAGGCAGTGGCTCTGTCTTCCACTGAAGCAGAGTATCGGGGAGCAGTTAAGGCAGCTTGTGAGGCAGTATGGCTTCGGCGGATGCTTGTGGATATGCATGTTTTTCAGACAGGACCGACTCCCCTATTCTGTGATAATCAGGGGGTGCTGAAACTGGCCAAGAATCCAATCTTTTATGAAAGAACCAAGCATGTTGAAACTCATTGTCATTACATTCGTCAGCTGGTTGAAGACAAATCCATTCAGTTACGCTATGTTTCTACCTTGGAGCAGTTTGCAGATATCTTCACCAAGCCGCTTGGTTCTGATAAATTTGTCAAATTCAGGGAATCTATTGGTGTTGTTGATAGATTGAGCATTATGGGAGGGTATTAGAATATTTTACTTCTTTCTTAATGCTCAAGATTAGATTCCGTTTGTATATAGCACTCTAATATTAGACTCTTGCTATTTTGTTACAATCTAATATTAGATAGTTGCTATTTTGTAGATATTGGGTGTTGTATATATGAGCGTGTTGCTCTTTGTAAATATCAAGCAATACATTAAAATCTATTTGCTCTGCCATCTAGCATTTTACATCATTTGAATCATTTCCATGTTCTGATGAATGGGTCTTTACTGAACAAAGACTCTTTTTGCCCTTGTCTTTGTTACCTGTCCTTGCATATTTGTTATTTCCTCTATAACTATCCTTTTTCTTATCATCACCAGACTTCTTAAAGTTATCTTCCTTAAAAGGGCATTTGGCAGCATAACGATCTATTCTTCCAGGGTAACTTACCAGGGTAACAATCTTTTCTTCCAAGGTAACTTACCTTTATACTTTGTAGCCTTGAATGCAACATCCTTGTTGTCATGTTGACAATCTCCAAGTTCAGAGATCTCAAAAGAAGAGACTGCTCCATAGAGCTGATCCAATGTATATGTGTTTGTATCATGACTTTGTTGAATGACATATTGTATGGGCTTGTAGAATTTGGGCATAGTCATTACTTTCTACACAACTTCATTGTCTTCTATAGCTCCATCAATACCTCTGATTGTACTTACATCCTCATTCACTCAGTGCAGGTAACTTTCAACGTTTCATCCTTAGACATCCTTAGGGCTTCAAATTTATGCTTTAGGTTATGCAACTTGACTTGCTTGATCTTCTTGTCTCCTTCATAGATACTGCTCAACTTTTCCCAAACATCCTTTGCAGTTTTGCAGGGCATGATCTTCAGCAATTCTGAATCACATAATCCCATGATGATAGCATTTCTAGCCTTTGCATTATTTTCATGTGCCTTGATTTCATCCAGTAGGGTTACCGAGTGGAGGAGTGTATCCTTGCTTCACAATATCCCAAACTCTAAATGACATAGAGTCCAAATATGATTCCATCCTTTCCTTTCAAAAGGTATAATTGGTTCCATCAAGCTTCAGTACTTTGTGACGATTTTCATGTGCTATCCCAAATCTTCCTCAAGTGGTTAAGCTTCTTCAAGAGGAATTCAACTATGATACCAAATGTTGAACACACCACAAGACTCAGAGGGGGGGTCAATTAGTCTCGATAAAACTTCAATTCTTTTAATACAGACACTCATCAATTATCTTAATCCAACTAACCATCAATGAAAGATATTGCAATGACAACACAAAGACACGAGCACCATATTTTTACGTGAGAAACCTAATGTAGGAAAAACCATGGCAAGAATCACACTCACTATATGAATAACAGATTACAATGTTTTAGGCCAAAAGCCAAGGAGCTATCTGCTCCTGAAAAGGACATGCAAGCTAAGGCACACAACCTTAGGGCAAGAGACAAAGGACTTGGAAAGTTGAGATGCACGCTTCTAGAGCAAGATACAAGATTTTGCAAGCTCCCAATAGAACTCACCGTCTTCTACCAAGCATATGGAAATGATGAATTGAAAAGATGTAGGATCTCCCAATCAATCACTACCACAAACTGTGTCAATCTTAGATACTCGCACATCTGCTCTTCCACATTTGCATCATATCAACTTCACATTCAATCCATATTCAATCTATAAAACTGCATACCAATATATATCAATTCGATCATATAAAATCACAAGTAGGTCGACCACGGAAGAGATAAGCATTATTTACTCAAAGTCGGCCACCATGAACACTTAGACTCAATACAGTCCACCCCGGGATATAAAGGGGAACGAAATACATCATAACACACCTTCCACAAATGATTTGAACGAAGTGTACACAACCCAACATCCTCCAAGGTCGGCGCCAAATGTAATGTGTAGCAAGACATTAGAACACGTTAACCAGTTGGCCCAAAAACATTCTCCAATCTCATAACTAAATGCGATCTCAACACGACACAACAAGATCCATATCAACCTCTTAACTGTTCGTCCAAAGCATATCTGAACCAAAGGGTCATTAATCAAATAAACATAATCCACTGAGTCCGCTAGAGACCAACATAGACAAATGATGCCAAACACAGAGCAACATATCTTCACTTGCGAAGCAAACCAACATAAGATATTTGATCTGGAACAATGCACAAAGGTTAGGAACATGTCCACCAAACAACAAACCCAAAAACCTCAATGCAAAGCAATCTCCGAACTAATCTTGACCAGACATGACAACCAACTTCACTGTCAGCAAAGAACCAAATATGACTTCAATCTTTGAACTTTTGTGGACTTGAAAACAGGTTAGTGCAACATTCATAGACCATACATATTAATTCCAGAACTGCAAACCACCAACTTTGTATGCTGATAAAAGCGGAGCATTCTCTCATAATGACTTTAAATACTCTTTCTTGTGTATTTCAATTTCCCATACTGTCACCTTCCAGATACACCACATATTGACTAGACATCATCACAAGTCATCAGAACAACTTAATACCGACCTCTATCAGCTTCCATATGTCAGACAAGAGAACTCTTCATCAGTTTGACATCAATGAAAATAGGTAGTTGACATCAATAACAACATTGAACACATATTGCGAACAATGTCCCCCTTTGTCATTGATGGCAACACCATCGACAAACACTAACTGATCTCTCTCTCATAGTCATCAACATCAACAAGTTTGACATCAGTGACAACACAATATAAACTGATAACAAGGCGAAGAAGTAAACTCAAGAAGGCAAGGAAGCAAGGTGGATCCAAAACAAGCATATGGTTTTGAAATGTCCATGAGCTCGACTCTTCTTACCCAGGGTGGTTGATGTAGGAGCATCCAGGTGCAATGGCAATCCTGCACAACCAAAAACAATTGCTTCTTTATTAAATTCCTTTTGTTGTGTTTTTTTTTTTGAAGGCGAGGTTCTCAGACCTCAGACCTGATGAACACATGAAGAGCATAAAAATTGAATATTTAAATTTTATAATATCATGGCACCAAAGTTTTGAGGATTAATTATTTTAACACATATTTAAATGATGGAATGCATTCAATTGTGGAGAAGTAGGAATCCAACACCCAAGTAAGGAATTGGATTATTTATTGCTGATTTAAACTCCATTTTAAAATTATAATGCTCCTTTTTGGCAAATCACTATTCTAGGCACTTGGTAGCTACAAAGGAACGAGGAGTTACAAAAATTAAATTCTTGCAGGGGAGTTACATTTGCTGGAGTTCCAGATTGCAGGAGGGAGTTACCAAATGATTTTAAATGCATAGATAGAGAGGGAAATGAGGAGGAAGAAGAAATTTCAAGAAAGAGAAAATCCAACTCCTAGAGGGAGGAGAGTTACAAGTGGCTGGAGATAATGGGATATTAAATATTGTCAGAGAGGATTCGACACCCAAATTGGGTTTCCTATGGATTTTGGCTTGAAATAGAATGTGGGGTTGCTGATAGAAATTTTTTCTGACTAAGCATTCCTGTAGATGAATATGGGAACTTTGTTCAAAATTACAGAGGAAAAGGATTTACTTTGCCAGTTCAAAATATTTTGTGAAAATTGGTCTGTGAACAAGTTTTGAGTAGTAATGAAATATTTATACTCATTTTTTTGGGGGGAATTCTATTTGATTTTCTTTTAATCGCTTATTTGGGTGAAATGAGTTGGTTTGTTTTATGGCTGCAAAGTTGAGCACTTCAATTTGAAGCTCTTGATCTTCAGTCTGCATCACACACAGACATCATTTTTCAACTTCAAAGTCAAAATTTAAACTTTTAGAGAGAGGAGTGCAAAAGTTGATCACAAATAGTTGATTTCAAGGCACAGTTATTGAAGGAAATTCCTATTATGTCCCTTTCTCATTTGGTGTGAGGGTAACATTGAAATAACTACCTACTGATATTTTGTTGTCAGGAAAAATCTCTTGATGTATTAGAAGAAAGCCTTTGCCACCTTTGCCTTGTCTCTAAGAGAGTTACCATAAAACAACATTAGATTGGTAAGTATCTTGTGGCATAGAGGAGCAATGCATCTTTTGATCCCATATGTCATTATGATCTCCCATGTTGGCATGTACTTTCCCCTATCATTGTTCATCTTGTTCATAATAACCTCCTACCTATCATGTCCCTTTCCTAGTTGAGTTGACTCAACAACTAATAAAAGGTGTTTTTATTCTAAGTAAAATAAAAATAAAGTACAAATTTAAATTTCAAATTGGAGTCCAAATGTCGGGCCCTAGCGCTCTTGTCCAAGCAGCTATGAATTTGGTTTTTGTCGGCTATTTGCGAACGACATGGAGAATTTGATTGGAACTTTGGGAGAAATCTTGAGCTTGTTAGCTGGATGAAAATATCAGTTGGCATACAAGGTTGGGACAGAAACCCTTGCCTTATTTAATCAACTTTTCTATTCAAAATTGCATTTCAAACCTCACTTTCAGTTATTTACCTAGGATAGTTCTATACTACAGGTGACTGCTCCTTTTGAGGTAGGCTACACTAGGCAGTTGGTCATCCACTTTGCTCACCTGAGCATATCAAGATTGTTGTTCGATCTCAAACAGGTGTGTTTGGCAGATTTCTATAGGTGTGTTGGGTAATAACAATGGAATGTAGGCAGCTGAAACTGACTTTAACAGATCCATCAGTTCAACCAATGGATCGCTGTCATAATCAAACATAAGGAAGATGTGCTACTCAGATCTGGGTCCTGTAATGAGTGGTCATGAAGATTCCAGATTCCAACATATTTTCATTGTGAACTATGACTATCAGTAGTAGAGGAACTGAGTGTTTGTTAAAATCAAATGCTACAGGAGTGACAAGTCCCAAGGGGTGCTTTCCTCTGTAGTTGGGCGATTAGGATGCTATTAATTGAGGGTTTCACCTCAGATCTTTGGATGGTCTGAAGGAAGATTCCAATCATTGAAGTTGGAGCTCCATGTGCCTCCAACTCACCACAAGCCACAAATTTGATCTGGATTTAGGAGGCTTAAGGTCAATCACACCCACCAATTGTAATCACTTTTTAACAACAATTTGTAAGCTTGTAGCAGACATAGGTCTTATCCACTTACTCTGATTTTGATAATTGATTGTCCATGAAGTTTGAACTGAAAGTTATATTTTGAAATTAAATTATTTTCGAAGTTTGGAGTATATTGAGTGCTACTGTTTGTTGAGTTAATATTGTTGTTTTGAATATATACCTGAAATCAGTGATCTGAATTGGTTAATCAGATTGTAAACTCTAGTGATCATGATTCATAACATGGTATTAGAGGCACTATTTCTACTAGCCTATGAGGTTCTATGATGCAGATCCATGCGAAAAAGTGATCAGAAAATAGGGTACTAGTGATCATAGCGTTAGCAGTCTTGGATCCTATTTCTCTCAAGACAATCTTCTTATTGAATTTTTCATCCATTCAGGTGACTCTGATTAGTCTATTCGATTGTCA
The DNA here is from genome assembly GCA_018584345.1 of Thuja plicata. Lineage (NCBI taxonomy): Eukaryota > Viridiplantae > Streptophyta > Pinopsida > Cupressales > Cupressaceae > Thuja > Thuja plicata. Next base: position 1,041,947 of record MU227756.1, read on the forward strand.
TATGCCATCGTAGACTTTGTACTTATCATATTTGTTATATCTTCCCATTTGTCATTCTTTTTGGATATTTTGGAGCTGTTAGTTTGATCAATTGCTTGATTGGATAAGTAATATGTGGCTTTGTGAGCTTCTCTGTAAATGTGCTTGTTCCCCTATTGTGTTGAAGTACATGTGGATTTGATCAATCCACATTGAGAGTCTCCAACTTAGTGTCTTTTTGGTTGCTATAGCATGGAGAACCAGTCTTGTTCGATATTGGCTGATTTAAGTCCTTTGTTCACGCACAATTTAAGCTCTTCGGAGAGGGCTGCAAATTTGGCTTCATTATTAGAGCCGTTAGGTAATTTGATGGCGCAATCCCAACATAGAATTGCATATTCATCATGAATTTCAAAGACGGCATTAGAGGCCCTCAAGTTGCCTGTCAAGGCTCATTGAAAATTGAGTTTTACTCACCGGGGGGGGGGGGGGGGG
>MU227756.1:1055010-1070141 GCA_018584345.1 Thuja plicata
TGCATGCCAATTGTTTGTCAAAATGTCAGTTGGCTGTAGGTATGCATTCCTTATCTAGTTTTCATGTATATGCATTGAAAATACCAAAAAGAACTGCAATTGCATATTAGTTATTTGTAAGAGGTATCGTAAACATCTTTTGCACGCATTCTAAATTTCTTGGCATCATTCAAACTATATCAAACAATCTGAAACACAAAAATCAGAATTGAGAAAGGCAGCATACAAAGTGGTTGACAATATTCCTTGAGCAAAAAAATCAGTCAGTTTGGGCAAGGGATATTATAGTGGTATCAGAGCTTGCCTACAATAAACCACAGTTTAGTGTTTGTCAAAGTTAGAGCCACGAGGGGTTCTTACATTGGTATCAGAGCTTGCCTGCAAAGTGTTTGACACATTGTCAAACATCCAGAATTAAACCACAGTTCAGTGTTTGTCAAAGTTAGAGCCACAGGGGGTTCTTACACCTTGAAGGGTTTCTTAGGTGGCTGTAAAATGGAGGATGGTGAATCTAAATCATGAGCTAACTTAATAGCATCATCCATGGTGTCTGGTTTGAGAATTCTAACCAGCCCTCTGTATTTATCATAAAGGCCCTCAATGAATAACATTACCTTCCTCTTCTCTATCATGTCTGGAACCATGATGGAGATCCTCTGGAACTCATCGATGTAATGCTTCAAAGATCCACTCTGCTTAAGCTGAGATAGCTCCTTGTAATAGACCTCTATGTCCTTCCTATCAAAACGAGCGATCAATCTCGTGCTGAAGATCTCATAGGAGGCAATTAGTCCATGATATTGGGTGACAAGGCCACGACACCACCAATCATACGCGGTCCCCTCTAGATGCATAGTGGCAAATTCAATTGCCTCAGTCTCTGACATAGGTTTGAGGGTCAAGATTGTATCGAGCTTGTGGATCCAAGCTCTAGCAGATGTTCTGCTGCTGCCATCGAACGTAGGAAGAGTCAATTTGTTCATGGCATGTTTCAAATCTCGGTTCGGACCCGTGGATCTCCTCTCCGACTGGGCCCTGCCAAACTCTCTGTTTTGGGCCATATACTGAACAAAGGTCAAATCAGCTTTGACATGGGCGGGTAACATGTCCCACTCGTCGTGCATCGTCATAACATTCTCTAGAAGAATGCTTGCTGGACCTGGTTGTGCCACCTCCTCCTCTGCAACATTCTCCGTGAATGTAGGCATGAGGGGTCTGTCTGTGGTATGTGTGGGAGCTCGAGTAGCTCTAGGAGATCGTGCTCTACTGCTACCACCGCTATGCTGGCTAGGGGGCTTCCTGGCTGTAACTGACAATTGCTAGATAACCCCTATAAGCTGTTGTAACACACCAGCAATATTGTCTTGCCCAACACGTATCTGCCTCATAGTCTCCCTGGCTTCTCTATCTACCTCATCAGCCATGTTCCCACCTAGAATAGTCTTCTCTAAAACAAACTCCTCGCTATCTGGATGATTGGACTCAATGTCCACCTGTACTGAAGAATCTGTTTGTTCCTGTTCCTCCCTGTTATGACCAAAACGGGGTATCTTGTGCCTTCTATGCATACTTGGCCAACATGGCTACTGCTGTCACAACTGAAAACTAAAGATGAAGATCCCACTAGGATGGCAAGATCAGTAGCTCTGATACCATTGTAATATCCTAACTACCCTGTCTCACTTTCTCACTGCAGTAAGGTTTGTTTCTTTCGGAATCTGAACTAGACAAATGGTTGTGGAGCGTATGTGCAATGGAAACCTCATTCAAATATGTAGCGTGGGAGGAGAATGCAGTAACATTTATCCATTTACTTAATCTGATGTTTATACCCACTATGTGTTCTAATCAAAAAATGATGTAGAAGATGCATTCATGTCATGTAATGGTGTCAACAAACAATTTAATATAAATAAGATTAACCGCAGACATACATTAAAATCCCAAGTTTATTACACACATCACATTACAGAGTAAATGTGGATAAAAGTTCGAATATAGTTGCACCTTAATCTGATGCTCAGTGCTGGGCAATCCTCCACCAAATGTACGCCTGGGGAAGACGTCACGCCAAGCTGTCTACTTGCAACTCTGTGTAAGCTAGGCGCCTGTGTATGCACGCCAGTCCGCCTGAGACGCTCACGCCCAGGATGTTGGGTTATACAGTTCCGCAGACTCACCCTGGCGGCTGGACAGTTGCTTAGTGGCCGAACCACTATGTGGTGAGCGCGTGAGTAATAGGTGGAGGCTTCTAACAGCTTCACGTCACCCGCCGAAGCAACCGAATTTCAAATATCAATGCCCCCGCGTTATAGCAGGAGGACATGCTGTTGGTATTCACGATTCTTCTCCAGTCGGAAGCCACTCCAAGTGTCGCGGCCTGTCTATCTTCTAAGAGCCGCAGCTTGTCTAACTTCCTTCCCACGGTGTAGATGCTGGGAATGGTCCTACGTTTCGATGTATGGTGACCAAACAGTAACTCGTGACCAACACAACTTCTTACGCCCACGTCTACACAATGATATTAGTTGGACGTTTCAAACACTTCTAACTGCCATGAGCCAACTTGATTCCTGCAGTAATCTTTGAGCTGTATTGATGAATTCTGGAACAATTACTAACCTCCTGTTCTATTTGCAAATTAAGTTCACTTGTGAAACCTGGATGATTTCACCAAAGAGGGAATATTGGGGCCACGTCCAAATTCCACAAAAACTCTTAAGGGGCTACGTCCTCAAGAAATCAGTCACATTTAAGCAACCAGATATAAAATCTTTAATTTCATAAATTCTCATTGTACTTTTCCCAAGGAAGATCTCCTTCCTTTATAACCTCGAAATGAGAGCCATTACACCAACTAGGCAATGTGGGATAAAAAAACACTTTCGTCTTTTAGTCACTTAAGTCACTTTATAAAAATAAAGTAACTTAAAGTTATAATATTAAAGTGACTTTATAATATTACTTTATGAAATAAAGTACCCCCAACTATAGAGACTGAACTCAGATATTAAATCAATGCCCAAGTAACAATGTGACTGACTGGCATCCTCTGAAAAGCGGCCATTAGACTATCCGGATGGCTAGATAGGCTAATCAGGCATAATATGCACTACTGTAGGAAAGGGGACATTATACATTCGCTATTGTTAATATTCGTCTGGGATCTTTGCTATCTAGAAATTTGTCTTTGAAGATTTTTCTCCACTGCGCATTTGGGTTTTCAAACATCTTCCGTGATAATTTTACCCCAGAGCCATGTTCTGTTTTTGGATGTTGTGGATGGCCACCCCACTTGAGAGTTTATCTTGCTTGACTTTTTCCCATGCAATGAGTGGCATTTGTTAAACTTCGTTTGAACCTTCCCACATAAATTTGCACTGTATTCTGTTGAATTCTCTTTCTGCCTTCATAGTTAGGGAATGACCGTGATGATAGCCTTAATCATGGTGATTATTCTTTTTATTGAAAGAATCATGGTGATTCTTCCCGCAAGTATTAAGCATCTGCCCTCCTAGGATTCAATCGTTTTCTTTGTTTTTCTTGGATTTACCAATTGTGTCCGCTCACAAGCTCATCTTGACCATCTTGCAGAATAATGGAATGCCAAGATACAGACTTGGGAGGGAATCGATGACAAAGCCAAGTGAGGAGGCAATCATGTGCTGAGCAGATATTTTAGTATTGAAAAAATATACCTGAAAACAATTATTTTTAATTGACTGCCCCAAACAATTTACACATTCTTCCAGCATTGCCTTTTAGACTTCTGTTTCTCCTTGGGAACTGAAATGTTCTTGTTGATATTATGGCCTTTACGGCAATAGATCAACCATCTTGAACTAATTAAAGGCAATAATAATAAAAATAAATATATATAGGATATATATATTTATTATTGTAAAACGATATAAATAATAATAATAAATATAAGTAATATTTATAATTTATTGTTTGATCGATTTGCATTAATAAGTTTATACTTAATTTGTACTTGGGAGGGCCCAAGTCGGCCACCTTGAGGTGGAGGAGTTTATCTCCAAAATCTCATATATATAATGATTCGATCCTTGAGGAGAAAGGTATCAAAAACATAACATGCGATTCTCCCTCAAGGATCTCAAGTCTGCAATTTTATTCTTCATTCTAGGAGTTCGAAATATACATTTAAGGCTGCCATTAAAATGTGATTGGATCAGCATTTTGGAGCTTCCAAGAGCGATATCTATCAAGTATCTTAGGATCATATTCATCCTCTAAGCTGGAGCGAAGTCTTGCCTTTTGTATGAGCGAACTTAATCAGCCATAATTGAGCAAATATTACTGTGTATGGTCTGCGAATATATCAGACATATAATCATTCGTTGGGAGATATTCGAATTGTGAAGGGCAAACCTTGAGGGTTGCAGATATATATAAGGTGCAGATGTACATCTGACTTTAAAGTGCGACTTTGGACCAGCATTAATGATCTTAAGGGTTGCGATATTTGTCCAATGATATCGAGGGTTTAATCAGCAAATCGTACTTATATGATTTAAATCTACAAGTGCGAAGTGCATATAATTCACTCACTTGGAGCAATCAGATCCAATTGCATATTTGAGAAGAATGTATTAGGCGGCTAATTGAAGGGGCTATCTTCGAGTACCTGAAGTTGCAGATCAGAAGTTATTTTCCGGGTATTATCTTATTTGCTTCTGTTCTTATTTTATTTCCCCTGCTTAGTTTAATTGAAAGATCTCTATAGTTTGTATATTCCTTCCCTAAATCTGAAACATATTTACAGTTCTGTGAGTTTGATTCCTTTCCAACACCCTGCTTTAACCTTATGTGCAATTCCCTACTTAGTGTGTCTGCCATTATAACAAAGAGGAAAGTGGAGAGGGGGTCTCCCTATCTGATTGCCTGAGCCCCTTCGAAAAATTTAAAACCCACTTGGAGAGCCATTGAGTAATATGGAGTAATGTGGAGAGGAGGTGCATGCATAGACTATCAATTTACATTTATCTTTATTACTACCATTGATCAATGATGAAGTATTGTACTATCAAATGTATTTACAATTCTGTATACAAGTTTTTTTGCATACATACATACAGCCATACCCAAATGTACCATACTGAAGAACTTTTTTTCTGTAGCGATGCACTAGAGCCCTGTTTACCTGTACCTGAACCCGTACCAGAACCAGAAACTTAGATATTTGGTCATTAGGATTGAACATCATGTTCGGTATATCAAGGTCAGCAAGAATAGTTAGGATGTCATAACAAGTGCTCTGCAGATGTCGGTAGATAAAGTGATGTGTATATCCTCATTGATATGGCAGATGTCATAGGATATTTCTATGGATACTGTATGCTTCTTCGGGAAGCAATCAGTGTATAATGTATCACACTCTCAAATTCATATGCAAGCTCTTGGTCTTATTCACAATACAACAGTATGTAAAGTTCCACCCCAAATAGAACCAGTTTTTTGCTCGCCTTTTCCAAGTGAATATTGTGTTTATAATTTATATGAAAGGTTCACTTGCAAATGTTAGAATCCCTGCTGAGTCAATGCCAAGTATTTCCACTACCCTCCCGAAAAAATCGTGAATAGTTATTTACACAAACAGTTTGCATGCTTAAGGTTTGTTGGATTAACGTCATTATCATTCATATTGTTTGCATTCACAGATGTCACATACTAGCAATATCCAATAATAAACATATGCAATCAAAGTAGTTCACTGTTGATAGAAATCAGATTACAGCAACAATGCTCAGAAAATGATACTTGTTTTCATCAGCAAGATTCACTGCTGTAATGACGAGCATTGTGGAGTACTGTAAATGAGCATTGTGGAGTATTATTATAATGTGCACATAGCATATTCTTAAATTGCATGTTCAGGTCCGAAAAGGTCTTCAATAGTGTACAGCAACAATGCCCAGAATAAGATAGTTGTTTAAACCAGCAAGATTTACTACGGTAATGACTGAAATCAGACTCAGAATGACATGAAACTCAGAGGAAGATAGTTTGTTGAATTGCTATAGCAACATAACATTCAGGGCAGACCTTCACTTAGCCTCCAGCCATGAGATTCATCAACAAATAGACACTTCCGGGTATGGTAGTATAACTGAAAGTCTGAAACAAACCCAGCAAGTTCAATGATGTCTAAAATGCGAAGTTAAGGTGCCTTACAGGTCTGTAACAACAGAAGATTGTGTTCTAGGTCTTCTGTTCACTGCTGATGGCACATGACAGCACTATCAATCTTCACAACTCTTAGTATGAAAAGCACTGTAGCATCACTGTAGCATCACTGTGCACATCACTGTAGTGTCACTGTTCACGGCACTGTGTACGTCACTGTAGCAAGTACAGAATCAGTGTAGCAAGGCGCAGAATCAGTGTAGCAGCTTCAAACAAGTCTTAAATTCTTCGAAGTCATAAACCATGAAATTTGTTCCAAAGAGACTTCATAAATTTTGTTTGTCAAATCTTCCAGAGAGGTTTTCAATTGAAATCTCCAACAATGTGAAAATGAAGTGCAATAGCCAATCCTGGATGAATCCACACCAAAGATGGATTTGGGTTTCCATCCAAACCACTGAGAAATTCCAAGGGTTTTTCGTCCTTAGATTTCCTGCAAATGAAGCTAGAGCTCACAACTTCTTAGAGACAAAATATATTAACCCAGTATATCAAATGACTTCCTCAAATCTCCGTTTATAATCCTGTCATGAAGTTTCTTGAAACCCTATTTACATTTCCCACTATTAGTATTCATATTTACTTGGAATTGGGAATAATAATAAAGTGACCCCTTATATAATTGTAATTGACTTAAAGACTTTATGAATTAATTGAATATTAACTTTATGTCTTCCAATATTGGCGCATATCTCCATAAAACACCTCCTAAATAATTTAAATACTTATAACCCCCTAGGTGCCAAAATGAAGTCACTTTATGAAAACGACTTAAAATCACTTTAACCCCTTTTATGTCGTCATATCATAAAGCTATTTAATATAATTAATATTATTAAAGTTAAAATTGATTAACTTTGCTAATTTAATTCAAATCATTAAACCCTTGATAATTGCCAATATCAACTCATGAGAATAATCCACCCACTTTCCCAAAATAGACATAATGCCAACTGACAACCCCAGTGACTTGCTATAAATAGTAAGTATGAGCAAAACATCCAAGTGACTCAAGGTGTGAATCAAAGTGTACTGAATTATCTCCAGAAGGCACACCACAAATAAACTAGTATACCGAGCTGAAGAATACTGAAGGAAGCACCAAAAGGTCAGCTAAAGAGCCATAGAACACCCTTGGAAGGGTCCCCTAATCACCATTTTAGCCTACGGGGACCAAAGTCATAGGCTAACCTCTAGAAAAAAACCATTATCTTAAAAGGGGACATTACACAGTAGAGAATGCAAGCACTTGAATTGTAAAGGCTATTTTGCCTCCTTACTATTTTGTTAGTAAGGAGGCATAATATTTATGTATCAATCACTATCAATTAGCAAACCAAGTGGATGAAAGAGGAGCCTAATTTATATGGTTGAGATGCACTCTATATATGGTCTTCAAGTACGGAAGTGATGACCTTATATTAGCCAAGGCATTTTCTTTATATCTGCCTTGGCAATAAAGACCTAGTTAAAATTGATTTTGTCGAAACTTTAGGTTGTGGAGCATAGGAGAATTTTTTCACTTGCAGAATGAAGAGGTATAGAATATAGCTTACAAGGGGACTATTTTCTGCATTTTGGTTTCTATGATAACCTCTTAACTGAATTTGTGGTTTCCTTGTGCACTCACTTCTATTTGTGAAAGCAGCCTCTTGCTTGTCCAAACTGGTAAGAAAGTAAAAAAAACAGTATAATGAAAAAATAAAATGTGGTTAATCAGTCTTGTTTGCTAGCACTGTTGTTATCAACTTAACACTTGGAATATAATCCATATGTTATTTCAGCAAGTTTTTTTATATTTTTCTCCAACTAATCAGAAGCTCGAAACAGGCTAAAGCATGGCTTTTAAACATGTCTGAAGTCATAAATTGGAACAGTTTTCATCCAAAAGCCCCATAATGGACTTTGGAAACTTCAAGTCTGACCTTTTTCTGGGCTGTTTTAAAGTCTGTGGAGGCCTACCTTCATTTTTTGAAGATAAAATTAACGTAACTTAGCTAGGTCATCCACTACTTTTTGTTGTATGTTGAGGTAACCTTTTTGGGATTTCATGATTGATGTAGAAGTGCTGAAATAGTAAACTATAAAACTATTCCCTTTTTAATTGACAAGAAATTGCATTAAAAAAAAGGAAGAAAATCTCAGAAGTATCATGTAATGTGTCAATACTTGAAACTGAGAGGCAAGAACCATTGCAATCTAAGCCCTTAACATAAACCAAGACCAAATGAGCCAGGCAATCTGGATGGTTTATTAATTGTAATAATAAAAGCACTAAAAAGTGACATGAGAATGATTTGTGGCCGTTGGCCCTGGTCAGTAAAGCTGCTAAAGTTTCCCTTTCATAATCATGGTCCATTCAGTCACCTGATGCAAGTGCGAGCTCAGATTGGACTCATCATCTGAGATATTAATGATGTGGGAACAACTACAGGCTGTAGGTAATGTTTTAGACTGGTAATGCTTTTGCAAGCTACTAGAGGTCATGCTGTTTAAGAGATTTGCTGGATACTTTGGAAAAGAATAATCTTAATAAAAGACAAGACCTGGGAAGAACCAAGGAGTTGAGGACCTTTGGGTCACTACATGTCATTCAGGATAAATGGTTTTCCTGGTAGTTATTTGAGAAATATGATGAAGTACAATCTCCCCTTTTATCTAAAGGTTTGTATGCGCTCTTTGATATGGGAAGGTGATAGGATTGTACTTTGATATTTAACTGTAAATTTGCTGCTTCATCATACCTATGAATGAATTTAGATTGTGCGCTTCATATTCTAATGACTGCAAAGCTTTAATGCAAATTTAATCTTTTTAATTCAAAAGTTCACATAAATTTTGTTACTTCATGATACTCGTTGTTTTTTAAGAGTACAAGGGCTTAATTCAATATCATAGGAGGCATGGAACCTACTGCATGAATTTATTTGTGCTTTATGTAAACTGGAAATATAATAGACCAGTGAATATGTAGATTAAATATTCAGCCTTGGATGATGTTTGTTGATCTTGTAGTGATGTGGAAGAACGGTACTGAACATTGCAAAATTATTAACACCAACTAAAAAGGATCAAATATTCAGCTTGCATGAAGTATGTTGAGGTTGTAGTAATATGCAGGGATGGTTTATTGATGTTTTCTCCATTGAAACTGACACCATGGGTGTATTCACTTGTCCCAACAGGTGAAGACCAGCTTATCGGCTTCTTGTCATTCTCAACATAATACAACTTCACCATCAGGCCTCATGCCCAGCCCCTCGCTGCCTGGAGCACATGGGTCACACACCCAAAATATACATATCCCACCTCCAATATCAGTTTCTGCAGCTCAGATTGGAGTCTCTTCACCATCTCCAGCAACATCAAGTGGCACATCTATCTTTCGGGATACACGCCGGACAAGTCCATCATGGAATCAGAGATAATTACAATAAATAGGTCCTTACTGCTTACATTGTGAAGTAGATTTTAGAAGCTATATGTATGATGCAAATTGTAACGTAATTTGACATTTCTTCACAAACTTAAGACTTGTCAAAGGCACACTTTTTCAAACTCAAAGATGAATGAATCATTTGCAGAAATAATAATTACAAACAAATAACTAAAGATCGATGGACACTGGCATGCTAATGACTGCTGCAATTATAACATATAAATATCTGCTTATTTCTATAATTATAGAGCATTTTATATGTGGATGTGGATGTGGATGAGAACGAAAGTGTCTCAAATTTGTAAAAGTAGTCATCTAGATCAACTTTGGGATATTGTTAGTTTGCCATGCATAAATTTATGTACAGGGTAACATTTTTGATCTATATTTGAGTGCAGTTTCCTATAGAAAATTATTGCTGAATGCTAGTATTTACTATTTAATGATAAAATGATATTGAAGGCGGTGAATAATCAACTGGGCCAATTTTTGAGGTCAGCATTTCATTTGGCCTCATAGATAATAAGTGCCACTGTCATCATGTTACAGTTAGTGCAATGCCATGAAAATTTAACATTGAGGAAAAAATATTGTGCGATTTTTTGGTCATCACCTAATTCCTCTTTCCACCATCTTAACATAATTATCTGCATGTCTGGTAACTTCATTATATAAATTTTTATGTGTATTATATACTTTTGTTCATGAAAAATTAAAGGCAAGTATATGTTCCATAAATATACCCGTCCCTGTTTATTCTTTTGTATTCTGTTTTTTGAACAAAATGCTAATCTTTGATACCGTCCAAAGAGTTTAATATTGCTTTCTAGGAATCCAAATGTTTAACACATTTGCTATATCTGTATCGTGTGAAGAATATTTCTTTTCATTGCATGCCTTGGGAAATTTTCATTGAATGCTGGATCATGGTATGTTAATTCAAATTTTTCTTTTTAAGTTAAATAATGCCAAACTTCTGGAGTGTCTTTTAGTGCCCTTGATATGGTGTGCTCTAGAATTATGTTGGAAAAATAGTGAGTGGGTATGGTTATGTACATCAACTGATCTTGTGTTATTTTGGAATATACACAACCTTAAAGTTTTTATGAAGCTGGATGCCTGAGTTGGTCTAGTGGTGGAGAACTTGTACTCTTGAAATGGAAGTCACAAGTTCAAATCCTCTTGGGGGTAGGGTATGTATGCCTCGTTTGTAGCATAACGGATGCCTCCCGCAAAAAGACCGCGGGTAGTTCTATATTGCTGTCACCATATGTAGATCAAAAATATATGACTGGTATAGTGGACTATAAAAAGACCTTTCCTTTTCTTTTATATCAGAAAGTTAAATCAAATGTGATAAAATTGATGTGTTACCAAAAGATGTTTTTTTTGATGGATTAATGTCGGGGCCACTCCTGTATATTAATATAAAAAATGTTTTACAAGAGCAGCCCATGTTTGGACTGAGATTCTTTGAAATTCTACTACATTTAGGAGCCATACCAGAAAAATTGGCTCACCATATCCATGTCTAAACTGTAATTGACTGTTAAGTAGTATACTATTATTTACTTGAAACAACATTATACCTCTGACCATCCATACAACATACTTCTCAGACCGACATCATCCCTCCTTGGCCTCCTCTTGCTTGTCACCCTTCTCCACCAGAGAAAAGGCCCACTTGTCATCACCAACCGCCACCACTTCGACACGACCTTTCAGAAAGTTGATACCCACCCGAGCCTGAGCTTGACCCCTCCTCTCTGCCATGTTAATGCCAACACTCTAGACCACGGGCACTTGCAGAGGGTCATCGTCTCCCTCACCCAGTTTTGGCGGCATCTTACCGTCCGGGACAACGTCATGCCCCCGAATAGCATGTTGTACAAAACCCTTGACGCTGCAACACCACTTTGACCAAACAAGTTTGGCCATGTTCCAGAGTGTCATCGTCTCCCTTGAATCTAACATCACTGCTAAGAACATAGAGGCAATGTCGGAATTGACATGGTATCTCCCATTCCCAGCCAAGTACTCTCCGCCCAACACTATTAGCACTGCATGCGAAACCACCCACGCTCGTCTTAAAAACCTCTAGTAGCCTCCTTTTAGACATCATCCTCATAGAAAGTCATTTGTCGTTGCTTGGCCACCAAACAATTGTTGGTATCCACCGTGCATTCCTCTTGTTACAAAGCGGCACCACCACCTGTTCACAGCTATATAGGCCAGACATCATCATTGATTGATATATTGGCGAGCCCCCCATTAATTGGTTGCCTCTTATCGTGGTGTCATCTGTCCCACCCTCCAAATTCAAGCCTAAGAGCAAGCTTGTGATTTATCGATAGGAGTGGAAATCATGCCATTTTTAAAATGACGTAACCTCAACCTCCGACATCATCATGTCGACAGTCGTTTTGGCCACCTCATGCGTAATGTCATCGCCCTCCTAGTAAGTATATGATACAGTCAATCCATCAAACAAAATTTGGACCTCTTTGATTTGTCTTAGCAACCTGCATAACTTCCAATTTCGCGTTTTACTCAATTGGATTGCGTTTATTACAATTTGTGCGTTACCTTTTAGATATAAATATTTCGGAAGCCCAATTACCTTTCCGCCTTCCTCAAGAGGGCTACTGGAGTTAAACTTCATTATTTGTTGCTCATCCCACCTTCCTTGTCATCTTTAAAATCTTATCTTCGTGGTCTTTGATTGCAGATTCCATAGATTAGCCCTATGGATACTTGCAAAAAGTGGTAGGCCTAGAATTTTTTTTTGGCAATCTTGCCACCTTTAATTTCACGATTTTTGCAATTTCTCGTCGTTTCCTTAGAGCCGTTGAAGAACAATACATCTGACATGTTCCACTTTACTTTTTGTCTTGATACTGAGAAATATCTTTCCAAAGTTCTTTCAATCACCACCGCTTCCCTCTGAATGGCAACCCCAAAAAGCACACTGTTATTTGTGAACTGTTGATTAATAATTGGCTCCACGCTAGGGGAAATACTTATACCTTTCCACTTTCCTTTAACAACCACATCTTTAATGCACTTACCCAAGGCCTCCGCCATGATGATGAATACAATGAGTTATAAGGGATCCCTTGTTGTAGTCGAGTTAGAGTTGAAAGAACCCATGAGGAGTTCTATTGGCTAGGACCAAGAATCTTGGAGTTGAGATGCAATTACGAATTTACTGCAACCAATCTTTGCTAAAATAAAACTTGTTTAACACCGGGAGAAGGAAGACCTTTTTGAATGTAACCAAGATCTTCAATATTGCAATAAATGAATGATCTTACATCCTCTTATAATAACACACCATTAGGTATTGAAGACAAGGCACTAGCGGGATCATTTTCTACTGTCTCGAGTGGATGCAATTTGAATACTGGCTTCAGCTCCTTAGTAATCTCAATCAACTAAGGGGTGTCCATAATGTTAACAATGATAAACAAATAACAAAACCTCCACAAGACACAAGATACCGCTTCAGTTCGTCGCTAGAGTTCTTCAAACACTGCTTTACTTCAAGCACAAAAACACAATCTTTAGTTCACAACTACTTCGAATCACTTTGAAATCGTTTAGGATATGCTCGCAAGTGCACTGCTTAGCTCGTAGAATGCAAAGTGACAAACGATCTTCACTTTTTCCCTTAAAATGTCTCATTTCCAAGCAATAAATACAAATAGGCAAATAGTACCCTTAACCAGTCACAACAGTTAGAAACATACAAAGTCACTTAGGTCATAAGAAAAAACCATTATGCAGTCACATAGTATTATATGCAATTCAATATACTTCATTAGATTCTTACATAACATCATTAGGCATTTAAATACGCTGATAAATCCTACTGCACACACACCTTAGGGGATAGGTTATAGATCTTACTTGTTTTTCTCCCCCTAAGCCAATAGCTTAGACTCAGTTAGATGATGAAGTCTCCACACTAACCGATGTAGTGGAGTTCTCTGTCATTTAAGAAGACTTCATTTCACCTTTCTTTACCGATGTTTTCTTCATTCGTTTCCTGGTTTTTGCAATATCTACAATCTTCTTGCCTTTTTCATTGTCAGGCCTATTCACCAGTTTACCTCCAATGCTATTCTTCTTCGCTCTGCAAGACCTAGAAAGATGTCCAATCTTATTGCAATTGAAGCACACCATACTAATTTGTCTCCACGGTCCAACATTACCTCTACAAGTTCTCATCTTGCAATTCACTGCCGTGTGTCCAAAGTTGTGACAAACAAAATAGGTAACATTGAATTGCCTCTCCCTTTGGTAAGGGCTTCCTCGGTTAATTGGTGGCCTTTTGTTGTTGATTCTAGTCCTGCACTCATTAGCCTTATGACCAAGCTTGTTACTATGATAACAATTACCTTAAAAAGCATTAGTTCTAGCATTGTAACCATTAGATCTACCAAAAGAATTTGCAAATCTAGGAACATATGGATTAGGTTTAGACCAACGAACATTAGCAATATGTACTTGTAGAAATTGAAACATACCGGTCTATACTTCCTCTCACCAACTTTTTTGTTATTCCTCTTAGGTGCAAAATTTCTTTCTGCATGAGTCTCCTTTGTACCAGATGTCTCACCAACTTGAAATTTGGAAAATCTGTTGGCAAGTTGACTATACTAGTGTATATGACTCTATTTAGTGTTGTCATTATGGCAACAAAGTCATATGAAGTTTTGGAGTCAGCACACATTATCAGAAGATCAAAAATTGGCTAAGTATAGAAGACTGGACAGTTAGCAGAGTACCAGAAGAACAAAGCATCAGTGCACGTGCATACAACCGAGTTAGGGCATGTGCCTTTGAAGATAAGCTTGTAAGTATGTATTCATGCTAAGTCTAAGAGAGCATGATCAGATCTGCAAGTATGAAGAAGTTATAGCAAGATGAAGTGACTGAGACAGTAAAGGGCAGAACAGGACAAAGCAAGGAACAAACTATTATAGTTTTGATTAGCGTGTGTTCATTTGTTATTCAAATGCTATGTGTCTTGGAAGATAAGCTTATGAGTATGTGTACATGCTAACTCTAAGAGAGCATGATCAGATCTGCAAGTATGAAGAAGATACATCCAGTTAAAGAGGTACAACCAGTGAATGCCATAACATGACATAGATCATGGAAAGAGCCGACAAAGATTGTTTTGGTACAGAAGTTGCACATATCCTTAGGACTTGCGTCCTTGGATTAGTGATTGTTAGTGATCTAATCATGTGTGGTTAAAGGCGCATGACTTGATTCATCCGGAGCAAGAAGTTAGAGCTAATTTGGTGGAGCAGACTGTGTGAAGAGACGCGTCTGTTCGGTTTGAGTAAAGCAGTTATAATTAATGTTGCGTTGACTTAATGAAGGGTTGCGTGCTTAGTTAAGTGATCAAGATAGATGGAAAAAGGTTTCCTAAAGCCGACATGTTCGTGTCTCTTGAGGAAGTACTTATAGA
>MU227756.1:1071677-1101680 GCA_018584345.1 Thuja plicata
TTGCAAGGAATTGTAAAGAGGTAAGACCCTTCAATGGTTACTGTTATTCATGCAATAAATTTGGTCATAGAGTTATGAATTGTAAAACAAGTCAGAAGAACAAGAATCAAAATAATCAAAGAAATCAAAATCAGCAAAGAAAAAGAAGTTATCCTCAACAAAATGTTAGAAGCCCTCAGAACATTACATGTCAGATATGTAATTACAATGGACATACAACCAAGTAGTGCTGCATGATGAATAATAACATCAGACCTCCTATCATTTGTCCCTCATGTGGAAAAGCTGGACACATCTCTAAGCATTGTAGATCTAGAGCGCAGAGACAAGAAAGCCCTAAAAAGTCAGAAGATTCATTATGGGATGAGGCAAGAGAAATCAAATTTGTGAAAGCTACAAAAGATACGAGCAAGATCTAGGTTGAATTAAAGAAGGATAATGAAGAGAACAAGGTAGAAGATGCATCCTCAGTGGATGCACCTTCTACTTTTGAATAGTTGACCCTCATGGTCTTAGGGGGAGCTATTCTAGCTCTGAACCCCTGCGTGGTTGGTATACTCACCATCGGAGTATGCGCCTTGGATTACAATTGTTTGGTGACATTATGATGCAGTATGCAAGCGAACACGGTTTAAATTGTTATTAAGAACAAGAACGGAAGTTACAATTGCTTTCTGTGTCTACGCGGCAAGTATTAATGGCGAAAATCTACTTTGCAATCACCAAGTCCTCACTTGCAGTCAAAATAAGCAATTGGAGATCATAGAACCCCTAGCAGTTGTATTGTTAATGCATTACAGTTGTTCTCAACAGCGAAGAAAGGAGATTGATAATTGTTATTTGTTAAAGCAAAGCCATTCGAGTTTGAAATGAAGCCCAAGCACGGACACGTCGTTTCAGAAATTAGTTGAAAACGTACTTAGCAATCGAGTAAGCGGTTGGATAATCAAAGGAGCACTTGCAGTCGAGTAGCAAAGTGTCACAATTACATTCTTCACCAGAGATCGATATCAAGAAACTATTTGAAACATCTCGGAAATGATTTATCAGTATGCTTCAACGCATGAATTTCATGAAGCAAAGTGGGTCAAAATCTTGTTGAGCAGTGTTCTATGTGAGAGTATCAGTATAGCCGTTGGAGATATTTTTTTTGGAGCCGACCTGATGTTATCCTTGGAAGTGCATACTTATTATTTATCATCTGAGAGTGAATACAACAAAAGAGTGTTCACGTAAGAGCAGAATTGATTGAAGATACAATTTGAAATATAATGTGAAGAAGCAGATAAAACTATTATGACAGGTCCACAAGATTTTGTGCCCATGGCCAAGGACATGGAGGATACATTCGTGGTTGAGAATATTGAAGTATCAATGGCAACAATGGATATTGATCTAGACAAGTTTGAAGAAACATTTGTGAGTACTCAAGAGGCTGAGAGTCTTTATATCAGAAAGAAGATATATTGATTTAAGATATCATAGAAAAGGAAGCAGAAAAAGAGAAGACTGAATTGATGGATAGTTCATCATCATTGTTGTCAAGTTTGACACCCATAATAGACTTAGACTCATGGGGAGTAAATAAGTAAGGGGGAGTATATAATCTGAAGGAGTCATGAAAAATAGATCAGATATTGCAGAAGAGAAGTATATGAAGAAGAGACTCAGTGAATTGGTTAGCAACTTTACACTTGATCTTAGTTCACTCAAGGTTGGTCAAGCATCCTTGAAAGAGTTTGCAACAAAAGGCAGAGAAGATAATATCAAAGGGGGAGTAAAATAATGTATAGAATATGGAGTCTTTCATATGATCAAGGGCCTAGTACAGACTTGGAGAAAATGGAGAAGCTACAATATGCATTATGCGCCCATCCACAAATTGTCAATTCACTGATTGCATTTTGGGAGAAAGAGATCCAGAAGTTGCAGATTGCATATCCGGATATGTATGCTGAGTAAGTACACAGAAGTGTTTTTGAGAACCTTTATCATTAATGTCAAAGGGGGAGTAGAGTATGAAGAATATGGAGTCTAAGAGGGAGATATAAGATAGAGAGTTTTTGTATAAGAGTACAGATAGTAACTTCGCCATATTCCTTTGTTTCCATTAATGACAAAGGGGGAGATTGTTGGAAAGTTGACTATACTGGTGTATATGACTCTATTTAGTGTTTTCATTATTGCAACAAAGTCATATGAAGTTTTGGAGTCAGCACACATTAACAGAAGATCAAAAATTGGCTAAGTACAGAAGACTGGACAGTTAGCAGAGTACCAGAAGAACAAAACATCAGTGCACATGCATACGAATGAGTTAGGGAATGTGCCTTTGAAGATAAGATTGTAAGTATGTATTCATGCTAAGTCTAAGAGAGTATGATTAGATATGCAAGTATGAAGAAGTTATAGCAAGATGAAGTGACTGAGACAGTAAAGGGCAGAACATGACAAAACAAGGAACATACTATTATAGTTTTGATTAGCACGTGCTCATTTGTTATTCAAGTGCTATGTGCCTTGGAAGATAAGCTTATGAGTAGGTGTACATGCTAAGTCTAAGAGAGCATGATCAGATCTGCAAGTATGAAGAAGATACATCCAGTTAAAGAGGTACAGCCAGTGAATGCCAGAATAGGACAAAGATCATGGAAAGAGTCGACAGAGATTGTTTTGGTACAGAAGTTGCACATATCCTCAGGACTTACATCCTTGGATTAGTGATTTTTAGTGATCTAATCATGTGTGGTTAAAGGCACATGGCTTGATTCATCCGGAGCAAGAAGTTAGATCTAATTTGGTGGAGCGGACTGTGTGAAGAGACGCGTCTGTTTGGTTTGAGTAAAGCAGGTATAATTAATGTTGCGCTAACTTAATGAAGGGTTGCGTGCTTAGTTAAGTGATCAAGATAGATGGAAAAAGGTTTCCTAAAGCCGACATGTTCGTGTCCCTTGAGGAAGTACTTATAGAAGGTCATTTGTGATCGGAGAAGTTGCGAAAGCGAGAGATAAGAAAAGCAGAGCAGAGTGTTAAAGCAACAAAGATATATCTGTCATATGTTGATGATATATATATTAAAGTAGAAGCTTTCAGAGTGAAGACAAGATTGTTGTAGTGATTAACAAGAGGTTAAAGCATCAGCGCACAAAAGGAACTGATCAGACAAGCAGTGCCACAACAATAGTTCACCTTGCCAATACAGTGTGTATCAAAGATCCAGAAGGTTGTAGCCTTCACCATTTGAGTAGTGAGCTCTTGGACGGTGAGTCCACCACCCCTAACAAGGTTATTATAAAAGACTCCTAACAAGGTCACTGTACTTCATACATTGTAAAGACAACTCCTAACAGGGTTAAGGATCTTCTAACAAGGATCATAAGAAACTAGTACATAATATTTGTGGGTACTAATTCCCACCGGGGTTTTCACCTGCATTGGGTTTCCCCGTAATCATATTTGGTGTTATGAGTTGTGTATGTTTATCTTACTTGCATTGATATTCAGTTCAGTACTTAAGCATTAAAGTTAAGATTCAAGATAAGAAGAAAAAGTATTAATAGATAGATCACTGATTCACCCCCCCCCTCTCAGTGATCCTAATCCTAACAAAATCCTATTCCTTGTCTTTCACCATTTCTCCCTTGTCTAGAGAGTTGTTCATTATCACTCTTCAACTCTTCTTTCAACTTTCCATTCTCATTTCTCAGATCTTTCTTTATCTCTTATGACATTAGCATTTTCTTCATTCGAATCATGTAGGTGTTCCCTCAATGCAGCAACTTCTTGCTTAGGTCTAAAAAGCTCATCCACATTATCCTCTAGGGTTTCATCTTTGACTTTTAGGGCATCCTCTACAAATTTATCAGCTTCATCTGCAACTTTCCTTGCTTCTAACTCTTCACCCATTCTTATTGAGTAGTTTTCCAACTCCCTTTGCATGTTCTTTTCTTGTTTTAGTTTTTCCAACACCTTATGCATGTCCTTAGCTAGCTATTCATTTTCCAAGGTCACAGATTCTACCTCATATTCATCATATCCATTTTTCTTAGAAAGGCGTTCAATAAGATATTGACTTTCACTCAACTGTTCGACCAAATCCTGTCTCTTAGCCCTAGAGATCTTCAACTGGTCTTTAAGTTTCTCAATCATATCCTAAGCCTCAACAAGTTGTTTTCTATAGGAAACAATCGAAAACTCAACCAGTTCATATTCCTAGAGAAAGATGAGTTTTATAGAACACAATATCTTAACTTCCTTGATCATCTCATCATCAAGAACCAATCAGTAACTCAACCGGTTTATATAGAACACAACACAAAAATATTAACTTACACAAAATGTTGAGTTAATTGTTGCGGTCGTACATCCAAACTTATCTAACCAAAATAAGGCTCTAGTAATGATTGCACCTCCCAATGTGCTATAAAACTCAATCACTGCTCAAAACACTTCTATTATTGTCTTCCTGCTAACCGATCATAACACTTAGCAAAAAATGCTTCACCTATTCATCCTGACGATTGGTACCAACAACCTATTCACCAAATCTAATAGAGTTAATAAGTTTCCATTAATGACAAAATCAAAATCATCATTTAAACTCCAAAATCCATCATAATGCCAACATAAATAAGAATTGAAGAGACAAATTTTATGTGGGATGACTCCCTCCCAATTTTAAAAATAATAAAAAAGACTTCCTGATTGACTTCTGAAAGTAGTCATTTTTGAACCTGAAGATGTGGGGTTACCAATTGAGTGGTTAAGGGCCATGAAATTGACCACCAAAAAATATAAGACGATGAAAGATAGTATTCTAAAAATAAGGAAGAATGTAAACATTTTTCTTAAATGTATGGAAGATTTTGTGAAGGAAATATTGTGCACTTTTTAGGAAACTAAAGATAAAATGAGGGAAATTGAAAACACTGTACAAGAGTTTAATGATTCCCTCCACATATATTGTACTAAAGAATCCACTGATTGGATGGTGGGAGTGAAACATGAGTCATCAAACATGAAGAAAGAGCTTCTCCAATTTGAAGACAAAAATAAGAAGGTGCAAATCTTTAGGAAAAATCGATAGGTTGCCCTTAAATACATAAGACTCCCCACAAAATGAAATAAATATGAAACTTATATCTTTCTGTGTATGGTGAAATGATGATAAATGGTAGACTACCAAGTCACACATGTACATTAGAAAGGGGTCCTAAAATGTAACCAATTTAAGCCTAGATATGATTAGCACAACCCAAGTATATGAAGGGATGCTAAAGCATGATATAGTCTTGATATGATGTTTGATTTTAGGAATGATTCCATTTATATAGAGATGATATGGTAGAAATGTGGATATATATACAAGTAAAGTAAGGAAAACACTCATGCAATCATAAACAACAAGATATTAGATCTAGTGTATCAAAGTAAGTGCTAAAAAGGAACAAGAATGATGAATAACTCACCTTGAGTGTTAGTATAGGAAGTACTTTCAGTTCTGGAGAAAACCCACTCAGACTATGCTAGCACTTGAAATTATCTTAGATATGGGGCTCATAAGACTGGATCTGCTTATTGTGAAAATCTCGTGTATATAGGTATAGGTCGAACCAGGTTCAACCTATACATGTTAGGGATAAAAATGAAGGTCTCAAGACAACGACTGATACTGTATCATTTGATCTAAAAATTTGAATCCGAAAATCCACAAGTCTGCACCTACACACAAGAAATGGGAAATTGTTGGGAGGAAAGGGGCTTGCCTTGGTCAAGCCCTTGTATAGGAATTAACTTTGAAATTAAATAAGTAAAACATGTAAAACAAGATAAATGCAAATGTTCACCTTGCTTGTCAAACCCTTGTGGATGGATATGGATCCGATATATCCATAAAGATGTGTACCTTCTTGAAAGAATTTTGATAGAATGTAGGATGTCTTCACCAATGCAATAGATCTACACTTGCAAAATCATAGATCGTGGATGTATGTTTGCTTGATATGCTTGAATGGAGAAGGATACGAATGAAGAATGAATATGGATACTCTTGCACAATTGGGAATTCCTCCGCTCATCCACTATGGGAGAGAAATTCACACATATCAATAGAAGAATGCCTTGGAATGGATGGATGGAAGATAGCCTTCAAATCTTGGAGCCAAACCTTTTCTTTCTTTCTAGAAATCACCAAAAAGCTCTTAAATGCACCTTTGACTTGATTTATTGAGAGTATATTGATTGCATGTATATATCTAGCATATATGTGTAATAGATAGAAAAAATGAAAGGAAGAGGCCCCCTTTTATAGTGATTTCAAAATCCAAATTCATGAAGGTCGATCCCACTAGGCGGAAAAATGAAAATACTTTGCATCAGGGACTGAAACCCACCAAAAATCAACCCTTGAGGTATAGGTTGAAAGTGGTTTGACCTATACCTGATATAGCTCAAACCAGGTTCAACCTATACTTGAAAGGGTAAATTTTGAAGCATAATTTGTGGGGTTCGAGAAGTATAAAGAGGCTCAAGAAAAAACAAAGTGAAAAGTGGGAAAATCAAGCATAAATGCACCCAAAATAGAAGAGATCACTAAAATGGGTCCCAATAAGTACTGGAGCTTCAAAATTAATGGGTGCTAACTTTTTGGGACTATACATTTATCCCCCATTTTTAGTGGGAGTATGAGTCAAGCTCATGCTCATGGTAAAGTAGATCAAATGTATAAGATGATCTCACCAAGGTTAAGGAGACAAGGAAACATAAAGTCTCCAAGGGGCTTAAGTCCTCATCAAATCCAAAACTAAGGGAGAGAGAGGGAGAGAGGGAGAGAGAGAGATTACCTTAGCCCAATAAGATTGTATATGTCTTACTGTGAACCACACAAAGAAAGCAAAGTGTGACCACCATGCATAGTAAGATTGTATGTCTTACTATGGACCACACAAAATCGTAACAAAAAATGGCATTGAAAGTTCTAGTAGGTTGTACGCCACGCTAGTCAAACCATCTTCAATCTATCCTTAAAGATTGTATGTCAATAAGGGATCCAACAAAGAGAGATCTTCCCTTAAGGATTGTATGTCCATAAGGGATCAAAAGAAAAAGGAGAGGGATCTTTCCTTAAGGATTGTATGTCCATAAGGGATCCAAAATGTAAAGCATCATTGAAAGATAGCGCGTGTGTGCAAAATATGAGTGGAGTGTATTCCCCCAGGTTACAACTATTGCAAATTCCTTAGGACCTACCAAATCAAGGGTCAGTAGGTCATATGACAACTCATGTATATCAGAATTATGTCAAAATGAAATGTCATCATTCCCCAAAGGAAGTAGAACTACAACACAAGGGAAGAAAGGCACATAAGAGTTATGAATAAGTCTTTTTTGATGACATCAAGAAGACCAAAAAGAATAGGTTCTACCACATTGAATCATCCCAATCAGACAACACAAAGGCACATTTATGAACGATCGCACGTGTAGAACATAATAGGTAACAACATATAGAATAAGTAAGATACAAATAGAAGAATGATTACAATATTTTTGATTCCTTTATCACCTTGCACCTATGTAGATCCAATCCTTCTCCACAATCTCAAATTAACGAGGGGTTAGTAGCACCAATTTACAATGGGGGTTAAGAAATAAAACATACTAAGAACAAATCTATGGACAATAAAATAACAAGCAATCAAGGAGGAATACAAAAAAATGCAAACCAACAAAGCTCGAATCTTCTATTGTCTCTCTCTACTCCTTCTGAAATGTTGTGTGTGTGGTGCTCAGTATTGGTATCGACAACGTCTATGAATTGGGAGTGTCGAGAAATGATATTGATTTTGATCACAAGTATGCTTTGAATGCCTTTAGCAAGAATCCTGCAGAGTAAGGGGCACGAAAGCTTGAAATCCTAGATCCTTCAAATGATTATGAAGGGTTATAGAATACGGGAATGCTACCAACGGTTGAGATCAATCCCAGAGATTAGAGGATGAACAGTTGAGATCAAAGGGAACTAGGAAAGCCATCAGTAAACTCCACCTCTTCAACTTGGAGAGAGGAGATAAAGTTTAGTTAACTGAATAACTGACTATGAGTTACCTTTTAAACTGAAGAGGTAATTTGGAGTTACCTTTTTGAACTGAAGAGGTAATTTGAAGTTACCTTTTTGAACTAAAGAGGTAGGTGGAGTTATTCATGCAATCAAAGATTTGATCAAGAGCTCTCTTTTTTGAACTAAAGAAAGGATTTAATTAAATATTTAATTCATTTTTATAATTAGAGTATTCAACATGTGAGATAATTGAATAATTTTTGGATTTAGAATTGAATTATTGAATGAAATGGAATTAATTTAATTAGAAGAATTAATTAAAAAGTTTAAATATTTAAATTTAAACTTTAGGAAATTGAATTTAATTAATTAATGAAGATTAATCAATTAAGGTTAATTAATTATTTAATTGATTGTGGGGATATGATTAAATGATTTGGGGAATGAAATTAGAAGAAAATAGATGATTAATTAATGATTAAAAACCATTCATTAATAGATAAAAATTAGTGTTTTTAATGTAAAGTCGCAAGTCTGTCCATTTTAGGATGTCTACATTTGCCCCTCTTTGATACATTGTGACTTGTCGCATTGTGTCAAATAATCTTATGTTTCTATCCTGCCTTAGCTTGCCCCTACGATAACATGTGTATTTATACCCCGTCAACAAATTTGAGAGAAAAAGTCGCAACATGAGCATTAATTTGTTGATATTGCAAAATGATTATCTGGGTATCTGATCATTCGTGAAAATACTTAAATATGCTCATGATATTAGCTGTGTAACTTTATGAGGCCTGGGATGATAAAATAGGGGTCCTTCAGGAATTAGGGTTTCCTTGGATCACTTATAAATATCTTGGAGGGCCTTTCATTTGTCACTTTGCACTCTTGGAGCTCTTGATCTTCTGGTGAGTTTTGCTTTAGTTTTATCTACTTTTAGAGTTGTTTTTGAGCAATGTCGAGCCTTATGGGTGTCGTGCACATGTCAGATTGAGTCTGTACCTTCTGTCGGCCAGCTGGCGTAGGACCTGTGGTGAGTAGCTTATACCATGTGCATTTATTGCATTTTAGTTCAATTGTCGTTAGGATGTATTTTTAAAAGTGCTGCAATCGTCTGCGGTTTTGCCACAATTGCGGTTTAGGTGCCGCAATTGCAAACTGCTTGTCACAATTGATAAGTGGTCCGCAATTGTCAGTGTTTAATAACATAATTTCCAATTGAGTGCTGCTTTTTCTGTTTGCATACCATAATCTCTATAAAAGTACCGAAATTGCTGATTGTTTACCGCAATCACTTTGTTAAGTTGTCTGCTTGGATGTTTTTGCAATTGTTTGATTCTTTCACTATCTAGATACTGATGGGTGACTATTCTTTATTCTTTGCAGTTCGTTGGGACTATTCTGCGGTGCTGGGAGTCAAGACTAGTAGGTCTAGTATATCGATTCCAGCTTTCTGAGGATGAGAGGGATGTTCTTAGGCAGTTAGGTTTATACTAGATTTCATATATGCCTGAGATCACGACCAATAGGGGTCTGATCTCTACTTTACTAGAGAGATGGCATTATGATACATGTACACTTCTTTTTTCGACTGGGGAGTGCACCATTACTATGGAGGATGTGTATCACATAATGCAGATTCCTATTCAGGGTGCTCTTGTAGAGTATTCCCATGGTCCGATATTACAACTCTATCTAAGTTGTTTGGTTTTCCCCAGGATTAGTTAGGTATGTCTGATCCTTATGATATCTCATGGTCCAGGTTTAGCATGGGGTTGGATAGATTGACTACCTTGCTTGGTATTCTAATATGTGGGATCCTCTAGCCCGTCCGCCGCCAACATGGCTTTTCAGTTGGTTTCGAAGCTGTTGTTCAGAGTATGGTTAGAGACCATACTATTTTTTCTTGGGGTCCATGTATGTTTACACATATGTATTCTCACATGTTCTATGCGGCTTACCTATGCGGTAAGTCACCTGGTTCCGGTGCCACTCTTCTCCTGATCTGGGTGTGGGAGCATATTGCTGCCTGCAGGCCGTTAGGAGGTCATGATCTTCCTTCGGGGAGACCTTATGCATTCATGTATGTTGGAGCCATTCTTCAGTACCATATGGGGCATTTGATGTATTGGAGGCAGCAGTTAGACATGCTACCTTATTTCATATGGAGACCTTACAAGGATTGCCCTGTTTGGGATGGAGAAGATGCCCATCTTCCTTTCGGTCATCAGAGGAGATTCTTGATTGGGCATGTTACTGATCATATCTACATGATTAACTTGCACAACACCGATAGGGTGTTGCGCCAGTTCGATGAGAGGCAGGATGTCACATACTCTTATTCTTACTTTGCCCGACGATCGAGGGATGTTACTCTCTTGGGTGCTGTAGTTCCTCTTGATGTTGCTAGGACTGAGTTCATGGGTTTTCTTTCTGTTTCTTGGACATGAGGATCAACCATTGTTGATGCAGGTAGAGGTTTTAGTTTGTCATGCTTGATGCTATACTCTCTTTTATGCTCTCTTTGTTGTAGATACTCTTTTGATTAGTTGCTAATGCTTTATCATCCATATAGTACTGATAGTGAACTTGTGTTTGTGTAGGCACAACCCCTCAGTTCAATGCATGGTAGTTGTAGGCCCGACCTATTTCTCTGACTGATGTTTCTTGTCCCATTGTGGGTACCATCATGAGGAGGCATTGACAGATACGGAGAGGAAGGAGGGATGGAGGTAGGGGTGGTGGACAAGGTGGTGGTAGGGACAGTGTACGGGGTGGTGGTAGGGATGGTGGTCAGGGTGGTTGGCAGGGAGAGATGGAGATGGAGATGATCTCGGACTGGGTGGTGATGGCGGGAGAGTTAGGAATAGGGATAGGCATGGGATTAGTAGGCGGGTTGGTTTGAGTGCAGTACTAGAGGAGGAGGAGGAGATAGAGGAGGTAGCACCTCAGCTAGTTAGGAGAGTGCAACAATGTACAAGAGATGTCTTGGTGGAGAAGACTGAGGAGAGGGGTGAGGTGCAAGTAGATGAGGAGATGACAGAGTTGGAGACCGAGGAGGTGGAGATTGAGGAGGTAGGGTCTATCTCTTCCACTGGTAGCAACAATATTGGCAGTAGTACTAGTGAGAGAGAGAAGCAAGGAGGACTCTTGGGTAGTGCGGGGAACTAGGGAGGAGGGATTGAGTGGGAGGGAGGAGAAGGGTGATATGGATGTGGCCATGGGTGGGATGGATGATAATCCATCAGATGTGGGGAGGTTGACCTAGGAGATAGATGATTTGTGGGCTAGACTGACAGCTTTAGAGGCACGAGCTACTTCCTTGGAGAGCAGGGTCGCTGCCGCGGAGAGTCAGGTTACTGCTGCAGAGGCCAAAGTTACTTCTATAGAGGACATGGAGAGATGGTCTCTCTTATATTTGAGATCTTATTTGGATAATGTTCAAGAATTTTCTTTGAGGGACGCCCATGATCAGCTTTGGAGATCGGGTCGTGAGGCCCAAAGAGAGATAGACTACTAGCGCTGACACTACAAGTAGGGTATTCCTTCCACACAACGGGTGACCAGTTATACTACTTCCCAGAGATCCATTAGACCACTGAGGTCCTAGAGTAGTGGTGTGGTAAGAGATCCTTTACAACAGTAGAGGCTAGGACCTGATATGCCACCCCCCTGTCCACCTGGCGGCGAGGGTTGGGGTAGCACTTGTTGATACTCTATCCTGATAAATTGTGTATTTTGCTGTACCATTTTTGTAGCAATGACGTACTGATATATTCTGATGTTGTACTGATGATTTGTATCCCTGACATACTGATATTTATAGACATTTATGTTGATCACCTTCTTTTTTCAAACTTGCGACTATTCATTTGTACTTAGATATTGAGATCTATATATGAGATGCAGCCTTATGATTCTATATGATGTGAAATTTTTCTTTCTATATGTATGGTTCTAGATGATGATGCTTTTTTATGATGAAATGCATGTGATGCGATTCTATTATGTAGACTCTTAGATGTATGATTTTTTTTCCTATGATACTGACATATGTATGCATGATGGTATTTTATGAATGCACTTTATATGATGATCTTTAATGGATGCATTTGATTATTGATCATTATGTATGTACATGCTTTCTTTTCTTTTTCTTTTTATGAAAATAAATGAATGCAATCTACTATGCACAAAATATCTGACTAAATGCATGTGTTAGTTAGAAGAAAGTTAGGGGGAAGTTATCTCTGGAATCGATTGATAGATTGGACTGATAGATAGGATGGTGGACTCAAGTCACTGCCAATTTTTCCAATTTTGTTCATCATTGCACCTTATTATGAAAAAGGAAGAGCATCCAATGTACCCAAATATTGATCATCTGGATACCGCTATGATCTCTGATAGCCAAAGGAGTAGAGAAACTGGAAAGAAAGAAAACTAAATGCATCCAGATATTGAGAATCTGGATACCGATATGATCTTCGATTTTGAAAAGAAAGAGAACCAAATGCACCCAGATATTGACCATCTGGATATCGCTATGATCTTTGATTTTGAAAAGAAAGAGAACCAAATGCACCTAGATATTGACCATCTGGATACCGCTATGATCTCTGAATAATCCAAAATAAAAAAACAAAATAGAAAATCCAATGCACCCATATATAGGCCATCTGGATATCGCTATGATTTTATTGATAGAAAAAAGTAGATAATAGAAAAGGATTGTCCAATTCTTTTCCAGGGTTAAGCTCAGATTGTGGAACTGTGTGACTGCCAGATATGTGACAGTGCCTACCGTAATTAATCCTAAATCATCATCGCCCTAGAATTGAATTAAAATATTCCACAAAAAATAATCAAAGAAAACAAGATCATGATCCATCATAGCTACTCTCATCACTCGGTGGTATCCTTGAGTAGCGTAAGAACATAATCGTGAAAGATAAACTGAAAACAGACCGACATGACTGCCCTATTCAACAGTTTATTGCTCCTTGATTGGTTTGATTTTCTGATGCTTGATTATGTCTAGTTTTAAGAATGTATGACTCATAGAACATTGATCTGTGTGGTTTTGAGCGCATCCGTCACTGTGTAAGACAATTGATTTGTTTGATTTGAATATTGATTGATTGATTGTCAAATTGGATTGATGATAAAGCCGAGCCATATGAGTCCATTGTTGATTTGTGAAGCTCATGGTTTTGACATTTGATTGTCTTTTTCTTGTTGATAACATAGTTGGTTTTATTGCTGAGATTTTGTAATATTTGATTTTTTTTTATGATGATTGATTTTTTTTAGGACATTTTGCTCTTTTTAGGATTTTTTGATGACTTTTTAAGATTTTTTTGGATTTTTTTTAGGAGTTTTAGAATTGCCCCCTAGTTTGGTGGACCAGTACAAACCACAGATAAGCGTGATGCTCAAAGGGGATTGTGCTTCTGAAAAATAATCTTGGGTAGTCAATCTTGCATGCGGGGAGAACAAGCTTTAGTCTTTTGGAGTTTCATTGATGGTGAAGCGGGATTTGAACACTTGGCACCTGTTTTCCAGGTTTTCACCAAGGTACCTTCCCAATAGTGCATGTTTGTTAGGTTTTCACTGAGAGAGCGATTATGTTTCTTTTTAATTTTCTCCTTTTTTTTAAATTTTTTTGTTTGTCGCCAAGGTGCTTGTTTGCCAGGTTTTCACCAAGGTAACCTTTTATATTTTTTGATTTTTTTTGTATTTTCTGGATATTTAGATATGTTCCCTTGGCCTCGAGGCCTCAGGTGTAGAACCTTTTGAGGTGTATGCTGTTGATATAACCCAGGAGCTGATCTCCTTCTTGAGTTGCCAGTTGATATGCCCCACTGTTGCAAGATGTGACAATGACATAGGATCCTAGCCAATTAGGCTCTAACTTTCCTGGTTTTACCCTTTCTACTTGGTTCTTTTGATTATCCATAAGGATGAGGTATCCTACCTCAAAGGTTCATGGTATGACCTTCTCGTGATAGTTTCTTCTAAGGCAATTATGATAGCCTTGTAAGTGATTTAGTGCATTCTGTCTTCTCTCATCCAACAATTCTAGTTCATTGAGTCTTACTACTTTTTAGTCCTCATCTGAATGATGTTCTTCAGTGAGATTCTTGGGGATGGGATTTCAACTTTGAGGGGTAGGACCGCTTCTGATCCATATACTAGTGAGAATGGAGTTACTCCTATGGGGATTCTCACACTAGTTTTGTATGCCCATATTGTGGGACTAAGTTGTAAATGCCAATTTTGTCCAGATTCATTGAATATTTTATTTAATATCTTCACTATGGTTTTGTTTGTGGCTTCAACTTGATCATTCCCTTGGGGATAGTAGAACAAATAGAAACCTTGCTTTATGTGGAACTTTTCACGAAGATCTTCAATATCTTGATTTTGAAATGGTGTACCATGATCTATTAGTATGGTTTGAGGGATTCCATATCTACAGATGATGTTCTTTAGTATGAACATAGAGATTTGATTACCAATGATGTATGTGAGTTGAATGACTTCCACTCATTTTGTAAAGTACTCCGTTGCTGCAATGATGTACTTGTGACCATTAGAAGAGGTTGGTGTAATCTTACCCTCTAAGTCAAATCTCCAATTTGAAAATGGCCATGGTGAAGTGATGGGGTTGAGCTCTTGAGATGGTGCATGGATGAGATATCCATGAATCTAACATTTTTGACACATTTGCACATATTTGTTAGCATCTATCTCTACTATGGGCCAGTATTATCTCATTCTGATGATCTTCTTTGTCAAACTATATTCCCTCATGTACCTTGTACATGGCTCTCTGGGATTGCACGGAAGTGAGACATTGGAAAAGTGTTCCATCTAGACTTCTTATATATAGATTACTAGCGAGAAGGGTGTACCTAGAGGCTTTGCAGATGAGGGAATTCTTTTGGTTCCTAGGCAAGTCGGGTGGTAAGATACTATTTTGGAGGTAATTGTATACGTTATGGTACTAGGGGAATCAGGACCAACAAGGATGCATGTTGACTCAGTGATTGGAGCTTGATATGCCAGTATCATTAATTGTTCTACCAAAAATTGGGATTTAGTCTTATTGCCTGACATGTTGATCAAGGATTGTATTGTAGCCACCGCATCCGTTGGTTTGTTTTGAACTCTTGGCACCTGTTCAAATATGATAAAATGAAAAGAAGCCCGTAGCTTATCCATCGACTCTCTATATGTGAGAAGGTTCTCATCTTTTTTAATGTAGTTGTTGTTTACTTGGCTGATGACCAATTGGGAATCACCATAGACTTTTAGGTTTTTATCCTCCATTGTATAGATGTCTTCAATCTGATGACTAGAGCTTCATACTCAGCTATGTTGTTCATGCATGGAAAGTTGAGTCATAAAGACTTAGGAATTGCATCATTATTTTGAGTAATGAGTACTATCCCTGGTCCTGTACCATGGTTTGTGTATGACCCATGAAAGAATAGTTGCCAAACTTCTATTGCTGGTTGTACTTTGAGAATGGACTCATCTAGAAAGTCAAACACTATAGGCTGATGATCTTGTATTGGTTCCTATGCTATTTGGTCTGCGATTACTTTCCCTTTGATTTCCTTACTGTCCACATAATCTAAGTCAAATTCACTTAAGATCATCACCCATTTGGTGAGCCGCCCTATTAGTGATGCTTTACTCAACAAGTACTTCAATGGATCAATGTGTGCTATTAGCTTTTTTTTTATGACTCAACATGTAATGTCATAACTTCTAGGAAGTAAAGACAACTGCGAGACACGACTTTTCAATTGTTGATTAATTTAGATCATAGCCCACCAAAGTTCTATTGAGGTAGTAAATGACTCTTTCCTTGCTATTATCACCGTGTTGTGCCAAGAAAACTCCTAGTGCTGACTCCATTGATGAGATATATAAAAGTAGTGGCCTACCTTGAATGGGTGGCACCAATATAGGAGACTTCAATAGATAATCCTTTAAGATTTGAAACACTTTTTCATATTGTTCTGTCCATATAAAGGTCACATCTTTATGTAGTAGGTGCTGGAATGTGTGACACTTGTCTGCTAGTTGGGCAATGAATCACTTGATAGATTGAAGTATGCCTTGTAGAACCCTTAATTTCCTTAGATTGGTTGGTGGTGGCATGTCAAGGATGGCCTTGACCTTTTCTTGGTCTACTTTGATGCCTCTATGTGATACAATGAATCCCAGAAGCTTTCTAGCAGTAAACCCAAATGCACACTTCTTTGGATTTAGTTTGGCCTTGTATTCCTACATTCGATCAAATATTGGTCCCAAAACTTGTAGGTGAGATTCCCTAAGCATTGATTTGGCTAGTATGTCTTCAACACAGTCTTCCATTGTTTTATGAATTAGATCATGGTCATTTCCCTTTGATAAGTTGATCTTGCATTTTAAGACCAAATGACATTACATTCTAGCAGTAAGTGGCCCAGACACATGTGAATGCTTTCTTATGTTGGTCCTCTGGTGCAATCTTGATTTGGTTATATCTAGAGAAGCATTCCATGAATGATAACATTTGGTGCCTTGCTGTTAGGTCTAATATCATGTCAATGTTTGGTAGAGGAAGGTCATCCTTGGGACAAGCTTTGTTCAAATATTTGAAATATGTGCAAATATGAATATGACCATTTTGTTTGGTTACTGGCACCAGATTGGATATCCAATCCGCATATGGAATTGGTCTTATGAATCCTACATCTAGGATTTTCTTCAAATCTGCTTGGACAAGTAAAGCGATATGCGGATGCATCTTTCTTAATTTTTTCTCGACAGGTTTCAAATTTGGTAACAATGGAAGATGAAGTAACGCTAGCTCTGGATCTAGACCTGACATGTTTGAGTAGGACCATGCAAATTTGATTTGTATTTCCTCAAAGAAGCTAATGAACCATTCTCTTTCCTCTAATGTAAGTGATTTTTCCAAATAGATATGTTTAAGGTTCTTTTCATCACCTATATTGACTTCCTCTGTTTCTTCAACTAGTAACGCTGAATTTTCCTTTGTTAAGGGGAGGAATTCTAGCTTTCCATCCTCTAGCACCTCAGAGAGGTTTTCACTAGAAGATACTTCTTTTATTTATTTTTTTCATTTTTATGGTCAAAAAGCTCCTTGTGGTTTTCACTTACTAACTGTTCTTTTTTTTTTTGACTGGAAAGAGGAGCTTCCTCCCCAAAATTGGCTGATTTGTCAAGGTCAATAGAGAAGCCTATTTTTTTCCCTCCTAATGGAATTCCTTCTCAAAGTCCCATGAAGTATGTGATGGCTTCATCATTCTCAAAAATATCTATGTCAGGTTGTCCTTGTTGGTCCCATTCTATCAGTTCAGGGTAGACTAGACAAAGGTTCTCGTGGGGGGAGGAATCTTCTTGGGTAAACGAGACTGCGGTGATAGTTCTAAAAAATTGGGAATGTGATGTGGATGCACCAATTAAGGAATTGTTATCGATACACAGTTAGTATTCTATGGTCATTTGGTCAAACATATCTTCAAGGTGTATAGTACTTACGAAATGAGGGGAATAGTCTGGGATGGTTGGTTCATAATCACGGAGGGATAACCACTCATACTAATGGGAATCGGTCATGCTAGAATGCTTGTTAGATGTCTCACTTTCCACATTGTCCTAGATAGTTTGATTAAGGTTCAATTAGGAATAAGAGGTTTCCACTTCCGATGACAATAACCGCTGTAGTATATTGCTGATTAGGGCATGTTCTGGATTTTTCCCCTGGTGTAATTCTAAAATTTTCTCTTGGTCTATGGATATGTCTCAGATGGTAGTACTGGTTCTATTTTTCCATAGCCTAACCCTCTTTTGTTTCTCTAGGTTGGCGGTAAAGAAAGTTCCATTAAGCCTTGCTATCTTGCCCCCAAACCAGTCATACCATCATATCCAAATTTCTACAGCATAGTGAAGCCGACTCCATATTTTGACAAGGGTATCTGTGTTTGAAGTGTTTCTTATGGGTCTTGATATAACCAAGTCTTGATAAACAGATTGAAAGGGATATTTTCAACTATGTCCCCCCATTTGAAAAATGTGGTTGGTGGACATTTGAATAAAACTAGTTCCAGAGTTTCAGTTGTTGTCATTGGTTGGGGCATGCCATATGATTTGGGATTTTGAGGCATTTTAGTGATGGTAAAAGCTTCCTCATAGCTATACTCACCACATCCTTTATTTTTAATTGATATCTTCCCCACCTTTCTTGTTATGTATTTGGGAATAGAATCAGAGGTGAAAGGAATGCTTGCTTCCTGCTTTGAAGGTACTTGATTATCCGTGCTGCTTCTTATGGTGTTGCAGTACTAGAATGGGTTTGGGTCTCCTTCAATGATTACCTCTTCCCCTTCGTATGGGAAATTTTTGCACTAGTGATGAGTGGAGGGGACAACTTCCATCTCATGTATCCATGACCTTCCTAGTAACATTTTATATCCCAAATCCAGGTCTAGGATTTGAAATGGGGTGTTCTTAATGACTAGGCCTATCCTGATTGGTATCACGAGGATACCTTTTGATGATCTTTCCTCCTTGTCATATGATTTGATATTTACCCTCCTGGTGATATCAATGCTAGATTTGGAATAACCCAATGTTTTTATTACTTTCAAAGTACATATGTTTAACCTGGCTCCACCATCAATGAGGACTCTTTGGATTGTGTTTTTGTGAACTTGGATAGGTAGATTCAGAGGATCATTATGTAGAGACTTGTGCAGAAACACATCATGGTTTGTACAGGTAGCATGCTTGTTGGAAGCGATGTAATTTACCATGGTTTGGAATTTCTTTCGAGTTATGTCCCATGGAACAGCTGCATTTTGGAGGGCTTGACCCAGAGCTAGCTTATGCTGTGGGGATATGCGCAAGTGGTCGAACATGGAGATTTGGGGAGGTGTGCACTTTAGCTGATCCACTAGACTGGTTTGTGGATTGGAGGCTATTGGATTATTAGCTGGTGTAGTTGAAGTGGAAGGCACTCCTTAAAATACAACTTTGGAATGAGTCATAGTGGCAACACATTTGGCATTTGGATCTCTGATAGTAATTGTAGCCACATGGCTATCTGAAAGATTAATGCAACTGATAGTGCTATCAGATTTAGCATAGGTGTAATTCATGTTTAGACTATCCACCATACATAGAGGATTTCCCTTTGTTATGATTATGGAATGAATCATTGAAGATTGTGTGATCGGTTGTACCCTTGGATTGGGCATTTGTGATATCGATAACCCCTGTGCGGATCAGATCTTGTATGACATTCTTCAATCGGTAGAAGTTGGGTGTCTTGTGTGCTTTTACCCAATGATATTCACAAAATTCATTATCATTCCACCACTTGGGTTTCACAACACCATATTCGTATTCTCTAATTTTGGGCAGAGTGATAGTATTGGTTTGAATAATATTTTTTAAGGCTGACTCTATCGACTCCACTAATGGTGTGTAGTCTCGTTTAGGAAACATAAACCGTTGTGGGCATTGTGCGTTGGCTTGGTTGTTGGACACAACTTATTCTTGTACATTGGGTGTTTGATTTTGAGTGTTCCCTTGC
This sequence comes from Thuja plicata, assembly GCA_018584345.1. NCBI lineage: Eukaryota > Viridiplantae > Streptophyta > Pinopsida > Cupressales > Cupressaceae > Thuja > Thuja plicata. The sequence goes on from MU227756.1 coordinate 1,091,360, forward strand.
TGAGTGTTCACCATGGGTTTATGATTTGTCATAGGTGATCGTTGTAGTGAAACCCTGGGTTGAGCATAGTTGACTATTTTTACGTCAATGACACCATCATTGGTGACATTCTTTCTCTTGTTCCACCATTTGGCTTTATCCGTTGCATTTTTGTTCATGTTTTCTTGGGTAGGGTCTACAAGGATACCTCTCTTGACCAGGTTTTTCTCACATTGAACTCCTTACTCGATGAGTTGCTTGAAGTTTGGAGTGAGCTGCAATTATGTGGTAAATGACATATCTGGGATCATATTGCCAATGAACATGACTATGAGGTCTTGTTCAGGTACATCATACGTTATTATTTTTGTAGTGTTCCTCCACCTTTGTAAGAATTTGACAAAGGATTCTCCATCTCTTTGCTTAATGTCATAGAGGTCCTTGATGCTGACTTACGTTTGATGTTATGATGGAAGTGAGCAATGAATGTTTTGACCAATTCTCCCCAAGACTAAATTCCATGGTGTAGGTGTGATAACCATTTCATTTCTGGTTTGGCTAGACTCTGTGGAAATAGTTGCATTAGGTAAGTTTCGTCATGTGCAACCTCAATGCAACTAGCAAAGAACTCTTTGATATGCTCTATAGGGTTGGTATTGCCTATGTATTTGTCAAATTTGGGCACTGAGAAGTGAGTGGGAAACAAAGACATGTGTAATGAGTGATCAAATGGGTATGGGTACAAATCCTCTGTTGTGTAGGACTTGGTTTGCCCCTGATTTTGCATGTCCATCATTTGGGTTTGTAGACTTTGCACTTTCTATATCAACATGTATGTCTAATATTGAGGAACATTTGTGGAATTTAATCTCTGTGCCATTGTAGGTATAAGGCTTCTCCTCTGTGTTCCTTGTGTTGGGATATATGATTTATTCCTTGGGACTTGATATTGGTTTCCTAGTGTGTGATTCTGATACTGGGGAATTTGATTGGTCCAAGATTGATGTTGGTGTGGTTGTTTTTTGTTGGGGTTGTTATTGTTGTTTTTGGGATTGTTATTGTTGTTGGGATCCTTATAGGAATAAAGGTATATCCTTGGGTGGACGTTGATTGAATTTTTGACCCGCAGAGATTGATCCCTGTGGGAGCAAGGTATTGAGCCCAAAGCTAGCAGGGATAAACTGTAGTGCCTGAACAATCGTAAATAGGTTGCGTCTTGTGTGTAGAATTGAAGACACAACATGAGTTCTTGATGTAAAAGGCCATGAGGATGATGCTTGAGATAAAATAATGACCAAGAGTGCACTTTTTTGGGAGCCTATAATGCTTTGTGTGGATGATGTGCTATCTTGATTTGTAGAGCTATTTTGGTTTGACACAGTCTGCGCTGATGTCATTATCGTTGATGATGGAAAAGGAAAAATTTGGGATATCATAGGTTCCGTTTGAGAGGGTCGAGTTGTGCTTTGACCTGCTAGAGGGTTCTCAGGCCATATTTTTGACACATTAAATTGAGCGAGGAGTTTGACTCCCTTCTTAATCAACATGGCTAGGAATCTTTCAGGGTTTCTTTCTACCTCAACATCAAATGCTTGTGCAGAATAGGCATCTTTCTCTATGTTCTTGAGCTCCTCCTCTATGAAATCTTGGAACATTGGGGGTCTATGGGGACCAATAGATTTCAAATTATCAATCTAAAGAGAAGGACTAGTGTTTCTACAAGGGTCATCCTCTCGCTCTTTTTCCCATGGGGGAAATTGGTTAACATAGGACTCATCAAGTTGTGTTCTATCCTTTGAACTAGTGTAAGGTCCTCCATAGGGTATGAGAGACATGGTTTTGTCTAGGTTTTTTAACCAAAATAAGTGATATAAACAAAACAAAAAAAGATAACCTCTCAAGGAAAGTCCGAGTTATGTTTGACAAGGGTAATTATAGGAACAAATTTTGAATTCTCTTGATCTCAAAGAATTTGGTGATGTAAGATATGGATTCTGACTATTTCCTTAGATGAGACAAAGTCACTGATAGAGATTGATGAATTTTGAGATAACAAGATCAAGATAATCTAGTTTGAAATTTTGAACTAACAATGTTTAAACAATAGTGGAGCTGTCAAAGAGGGATGATCTTTAATGTTTAGAGATTCACACAATATTCTTCATTTTTTCCTGGGATGTGTACACTAGTTTTTTCACACGAAATGGGGAATCTTTCCAAGGTTTTCAAGTAAAAAAAATGTTTAGGTCTGCTGGTCAAGTGTGGGAAACTTCCATTGATTGCGACAGATGCTAGGTCAAATGTGGTAGATGCTCACTGATTGAGGCAACAAAAAGATCAACTATGACAATAAAGGGATTAATTGTGGTAAAACTCTGTCAATTGCGGCAACATGTGGGAAATTATGGAAAAGTGTGACAGTCTGAAAAATGATCTCAATTTGGTGAATCTGTCTGATTAAAAGTGATTTTCTGGAATAAGGTTTCTGATTGCAGAACATGTTTGTTGTTGACGACCTAGACTTTGAACACATTGGATTCATTTTGATATTTCTAGTATGTTGGTTTTGCATTTTTGGAAACTCATCACATAACCAACACAATAGATAAAGTGTTTTCTAGCTCTAAACACGACTTTGAAACAATGACAAACAAATTAATCTAGGTCAAATTTGGTGACAAGATACAATATTATATGCCCAATGCTTGGATGTTAATTGGATCACACAATAATCATCACACTACTAGGACACGAAGGTCCATGACGTAGGCACCCATGTTTTTTCCGTTGCCAAATATTGTTGTCGTACTAGTAAAGATCTCTTTCACTAACACAATCTCCTAGAACACATATGTTGGGGATCTTGGGGAGAAATTCTGCAACCCCTTGCACTATAATAAGGTACTAATTCAGAGGTGAAATGGGCAGGTCTCTAATTAATGGGTTGTAGTAGGGTCCGTGGAGTCTAGCCAATCTGTTTGTACGCGTGTGACTCACTTAAGAGCCTAGTTGATCATGCTAGCTACTTAGGGATATTCACCCAATCCAGGCTCTTATCAACACACCTCGCCCAAGCTTGGCTAGATATAAAATAGAGCTTTGGCTTACGTCTTGTTTGTATACCGATCAGAAGGATTACTGATTTAAGGTCATTCTTTGAGGAAGAAGTGCATTCCCTAGACAAGTCTTTCTAAAAAAGTATAAAGGTTTTTAATCTAACAGATTTGTGCAAGTGCACCGAAAACACAAGACACAAGGTTAATCAATTTAAACACCAAAATTTCAAGTGTGAACTAAAATAATCATCCATACAAGCACAAATGTTCAATTTTAAGCCCAAAGTAGATGATGATTTGCTTGTTTGATTTTAAAAGCACCAAATTGAAAGATTTTTTGCCTTTGTTCAATTTTTAACCACCATGTCAATTTTAAGCACCAAATTGGAAAAGTGAGGTTTGAGATGTTTGCACACAATGTTCTTTTTAAGCACTAAAAACACAAATGCATGAATTTTAGGTTTCTTTATGTGATCTTTTTCCATGCCACAAGCTAAAATGACGAGTTAGTACCGAAAAACTTGCAATCAAAACGTATTTAATTGAGAAATGCTTTCAAAAATCTTGATACTCACAGTAGCTCTTTCTCTATCCTTGGTGTTTCATTCAGTCCTGCACAGAAACTGAGAAAAAGTCAGATTTTAGCGGAAAATAGTGAATTTTAAGCAATTGCAAAACAATTTTGTTGATTGTGGCAGAATTCTGGCAATTGTGCTAAAGTTCTGTCAATTGCGGTAAAGTTCTATCAATTGTGGAAATATACTCTTAGTTGCAGCAATATGATGGTGATTGTAAAATAGTCTGGTCAATTGAGGCAATATAATCTCAGTTGCAAAAATATGATATTGATTGCGAAACAAATTAGTCGATTGCGACACAATACCAGAAACAAAGAATTTAAAAATGACAAAAATGATTGCGAAAGCCTCAAATTGATTATAGTATTAAACTAGTCGATTGCGACAGATTTTCATCAATTGGGGCAAAATACCAGCGATTGCAAAATTACAATGTTATAAAAAAATTAACAAAAAGGAGAATTTGCGGTTGTACGGTCGAGGCCAAAAAATCCTATTTGTCATCTTCAAGTGATTCTTGGGTTGTTTGATTCACCTCGGGTTCATCAAAAATGTGTAGATCCAATCCTGCTCCATAATCTTGAATTAACGAGGGGTTAGTAGCACCGATTTGCAATGGGGGTTAAGCAATAAAAAATACTAAGAACAAATCGACGAACAATACAATAAAAAGCAATCAAGGAGGAATCAAACGAATGAAAACCAACAAAGCTCAAATATTCTATTATCTCTCTCTACTCGTTTTGAAACATTGTGTGTGGCGCTCAGTATTGGTATCGACAATGTCTATGACTTGGGAGTGTTGAGAAATGATATTGATTTTGATCACAAGATTACTTTGAATGCCTCTAGCAAGAATCCTACAGAGTAAGGGCACATGAAATCTTGAAATCCAAGATCCTTCAAATGGTTATGAAGGCTTGATTATATAGAATATGGGAATGATATGAATGGTTGAGATCAATCCCAAAGATTAGAGGATGAACAGTTGAGATCAAAGGGAACTAGAGAAGCCGTCAATAAAATCCACCTCTTCAAATTGGAGAGAGGAAATAAAGTTTAGTTAACTGAACAAATGATTTGGAGTTACCTTTTTGAACTGGACAAATAATTTGGAGTTACCTTTTTGAACTGAAGAGGTAGGTGGAGTTATTCATGCAATCAAAGATATGATCAAGGGTTCTCTTTTTTGAACTAAAGAAAGGATTCAATTGAATATTTAGTTCATTTTTGTAATTAAAGTATTCAACATGTGAGATAACTGAATTATTTTTGGATTTAGAATTGAATTATTGAATGAAATTAAATTAATTTAATTAGAAGAATCAATTAATAAGTTTAAATATTTAATTCAAACTTTAGAAATTTGAATTTAATTAATTAATGAAGATTAGTCAATTAAGGTTAATTAATTAATTAATTAAAATTAATTAATTAATTAATTGTGTGGATATGATTAAATTATTTGGGGAATGAAATTAGAAGAAAATAGATGATTAATTAATGATTAAAAAACCATTCATTAATAGATGAAAATTAGTATTTTTAATGTAAAGTCACAAGTCTGACCATTTTAGGGTGTCTACATCACCAATGAAGCAACAAGGGTCATTTAAATAAATCTAAACAAGACATATAACAAGAAACACATCATAGGGGAAACACATCATAAAAAAATAAAAAAAATAAAAAGAGAGGATGCACCATGCAAGACGAGCTAGTCAAGCATATCACTTGCCCCCCCATCCTAGTCTATAAATTTTAGGGAAGTGATAGATAATTGTTGTGAAAGGATAGATAGTAAATCATTATCAAGATCAATAATCTCATACATATCATCAGAATCACTAGCATGCCTATCATTGTTAGTATCATGAACATCATCATCAAGAGCATCTTCTTCATCAAGATTAATTGTAATAAATCTAATATAGAAATAACATTGTCATGTTTATTAATTTTAATTTAAACATTGTCATGTTTAAATTCACTTCCTCCATAGGCTCAAGCTTGGGTTGGTCAAAGGAAAGTGAAGCATGAGGACGAGTATGAGGTGAATAAATATTTTGGGAAACACGATCATAGGCTCTAGCATGAAATTTGCGATGACGATCACGAGCATGACAGTTACATCTTATTTTGCTAGATATTTGGGTTGGGATAGGATCAATCAGCATCGGGCCCTTTTCTTATGTAGGAGGAATAACTGAAGGAACCATACAAGGTTGAAATATGACAGGAAGAGGATACAAATAAGGACGTATAGGTGGTGTGGGAAGAAGTACACAACTAGGATGATCCTTAAGTTTACTAAGTGTTGGTGCCCAAAAATGATGGATTCACTTTTGGCCAACTGACAAGTATAATGGTGATACACCACTTGATACCTCTGTAATTTTTCCTTAATCAAGCCAAGGCTGGTAGGCCTAATTTCACTTTGAACTATCAAATTTTCTATGTCGCACAACTGTGTACACAAACAAACAAATTTCCTCCCAAGGTGGTGAATGATCCTTGGAGGAAAACAACAAATCTCTTGATAAATTCTAATATGTAAAGCTTAAACTAAACTGGATAACCACTAAGAATCCTAATTTTAATGTTTTGAAAAAATGATTAAATTATCTACAAACTACAAAGTATGAACCAAATGAAAATTTCCAAATAATGATTAGATCGGTGCCTTCTAAATACTTGGGCTATGGAGTCAGAAAACTTTCAATCCTACGTACGATCGAAGGCAGTTTTAAAAAACTTGCTTTAATAAGAAAAGACTATCATCTCAAGGGATTCCACTCAAATATAACTCAAACCATATTACTCAGTTAGTCTTATCAAATTTAACTATGTTCAAGAGGCTGACAAAAACAAAGGAAGATTCGCAGATCTTTCAGTTGATATTCAAACTGTATATTAATTTTGAGTTATAACATTAGGGAATTTAACACAACAAACACTCTATAAGATGGAATATCTGAAAGCCTAATTGAAAACATAAAACTCCTAACTACAAATAAAAATAAGAGCACTTATCTTTATTGATATTGAAAAACTAGTACATTAAAGTTCATGTTGCAATTGTGATCAAATTCTATTATACAATGTGTTTCTTATTTTTTTTGTTTACATTTTACACCGCATATATATGTGGATCAATGGTTTTCAAACTCATTTAGGGTGAGGAGAAACCACCCTATGTTAAAATTTAAAAACTTCTTTTGAAAAAACTAATCAACAAACTAACTAACAACTACCTATCTTTCAGATTTGTCTTTGGCCAAAAATCCAAAACAAATTTTACGAACATAATATTTTTACTGGAGATAGGAAATTTGATTTTCTGAACTGGGTCTATTTTATATTTTCAATTTTTGATCATTTTCATTCTCTGTCAACATCATCTTTTCAGCAGGTCAAAATTCCAACATCTCTGAAACCTTCACTTATAGAATTTTGATTGTTCCTGTCACAAAGCTTCCTTCCTCAATCCCTGAACTTTTAATTAAAAATTAATATATTTTTGTATCCCATTTCATGTACTCCATCATGTCATCAATTATTGGGCATGGAGTTTAGGATGCCATTTTTAGAGTTTTATCACTATATAGGACTCTAAATTTTGCCAAAAATTTAGAGCTCCAACAAGCTCTTTCTAGGGACATATGCTCTCTATGAGAATAGCGACATCTCAGTTATCTATGGAGAAGAAGACCAAGTATCTACTATTTTCTTGATGTAAATTGAAGATTGGGTGGCCCCAGGCCCCCAAAAAGTGAACACTGCTATTTCCCCCTGTCAAAAATTTTATTCTGTTCATGTAACACTTTGAATCTCCTGAATATGATATTATATTGTTCCTTATCTTTATCAACAAGAGTATTTGACAAAAAAAAAATATCAGAATCATTTATCCCCAACATCTGATCCCTTGCTGTAATAGATATATCATCCTTATAGAGAATACTTATTGGTTCCACTTCATCAATGTTGTCTTTGTCTTTTAATTTATGTTTTTTCATTGAGAAATCATCAGGTGCACTACGTTCTTTTCTGGATGGAGGATCCTTGTGCATATGATCAATCATATAAGTATCTAAACTAAGTTATTCTGCTTGGATGTTTCCTTGCACACATTCTTCCCCATTTCCATTCTCCATATATTGTTTCTCCTCACATAAAGGATTTGAAGGTAACTCATATTTAGGAACTATTACTTCTTTTATATCAAGAATCTGATCAAGTGGGATAATTGGATAATTTTTAGTACTTTTCTTCAACATATTCTCATCATTATGCTTGGTTATTACAGTCTCATCTTCATAAGTCTGATATAAATATCGCTTATAGGATGAACTGAATGATATCTTAGCTTCTGAATGTATATTTTAAGTGTTATTAACTTCAAAATTATCATTAGGCCTTCTACCTTCATCATGATGTTGATAGATTTGATTGTATATAAAATATCCTTCACATAATGGATTCTAGAACATAGAGAAGACAAATTTATCTTCCTCTACTTCCTCTTCAAATAGTGGATTCAGGAACATAGAAAATTCAGGCACACCTTCATGAGAGTTTTCATCAGGATCATTGGATGTTTCATCAATAAGACTAATATCTTCATTGACATTATTTTCTGAAACTTCCTGCTGTTCGTATGTTGTATGTTGTTATACTTTATCTCCTTCATTTAATTTTTGTAATTTACCATCTCCTTCGTCTATTACTCCCTAAATATATGCTGACCCATTAACTTGCTTAGCATGATAAAAAAAAAATTTGACCACTCTTCTCAACATGTTTTTGATATTCCATGTCTAACAAAGCTGAAATTTCTTTTGTACTGAGAAAGTTTTCTTCCTCATCATCATGGTCATTGATACCTGTTTCCATACACATCTCATCATGTACAAATTATTCTTCAACTTGATCTGAATTTTCTTCCTCCTCATAATCCATGCTATCTTCTTTCCCACTGAGATAATTATCAAGCATAAGGCCTTGTTCAATCTGATCATAAGCCTCCTCTTCTCTATCTTCATCATCCTTTTCTAATATCTGAAAAATGGGCTTCAAAACCGGGTCATATAGTGAGATTCTTAACTCCAAAAACTTTCTTACTAATTCCTCGCTTGAAGGCATGATGTTAGTTGAAATCTCTTTTAAAATGCCGACCATCCTTATGAAAAAATATGTTTTAGACTCCCCCTCAAATCTCTCCAAGCTAAAAAATGCATCCAAAGGAGACATGTAAGAGTCCTCTTCCATATTGTAATCCTGAATCTCATCCTTTTCATAATGCATGTCATATTCACTTGCATCATGAAACATATCAAGAAACCATTGCCCAAACTCTCTCCATGATGAGCTACTTTGTTCAAGTGTCATACTAAAAAGAAAACTTGCATGATCTATCAATGATCTTACAAATAGTTTCATAATCACATCTTTTGCATATATATGACAATCTTCAATAAATTTATAAAATGCATGCAAATGCTCCATTGGTGATTCTGATCCATCTCCACAAAATTTTGGAGCATATTTATCTAGTTTAAGAGGAAAATATTTCTGACCACCAAGGATGATATCAAAAATCAATGGTCTATATACTTCAATAATGTATTTTGGTCTTGGGTCACAAAAGTTTGATACTTTATGTGATATGTATTCTATTACATACTACATATCTAAATTTATAGTAACTTCTTTCTTTATACATTAGGTTCTTGTCAATAGAGTCGTCACCTCTTTAAAGAGGAAAACTTTATTTATCTCCTTCTAGGTCTTCTCCCTCAATAGAGTCACTGCCTGAAATGTTTTATTAAATATAGTCGCCACCTTCTTTCCAGAAGGAAAAGAATTTCTGTCTTTTGAGTTCTTATCTCCTGTAGTGTCTTAATTATATCACCATAGCTTCTAGGTAATCTTCAACATTGTCTTTCATAGAAAACTCCCCAACAGAGTCGCCAATTTGTTGATGCCCAAAAATGATGGATTCACTTTTGGCCAACTGGTAGGTATAATGGTGATACACCACTTGATACCTCTTCAATTTTGGCTTAATCAATCCAATGCAGGTAGGCCTAATTTCACTTTGAACTATCAAATTTTGCATGTCGCACAACTGCGTACACAAACAAACAAATTTCCTCCCAAGGTGGTGAATGATCCTTGGAGGAAAACAACAAATCTCCTGATAATTTATAATACATAAAGCTTAAACTAAACTGGATAACCACTAAGAATCCTAATTGTAATGTTTTGAAAAAATGATTAAATCATCTATAAACTAAAAAGTATGAGCCAAATGATAATTTCCAAATAATGATTAGATTAGTGCCTTCTAAATACTTGGGTTATGGAGTCAGAAAAATTTCAATCCTACGTACGATCAGAGATAGTTTAAAAAAAACTTGCTTTAACAAGACAAGACTATCATCTCAAGGGCTTCCACTCAAAATATAACTCAACCCAGATTACACAGTTAGTCTTATCAAATTTAACTCTGTTCAAGAGATCGACAAAAAAAAGGAAGATTCACACATCTTTCAGTTGATATTCAAACTGTATATTGATTTGAGTTATAAAATTCAGGGAATTTAACACAATGAAACACTCTATAAGATAGAATATCTGAAAGACTAATTGAAAACATATAACTTATAACCACAAATAAAAAGAAGAGCACTTATCTTTATTGAT
>MU227756.1:1105722-1135835 GCA_018584345.1 Thuja plicata
TATATATGAATGAAGTCTTAGAATGTTTCAATAACATGAAACAATAAACCAAGTGACTATCCTCAATAACAACTTAGATCAGTGCCTTTATCAATATGGGAAATAGAATCAATTCAATCATCCAATCCTATGTACAACTCCACAAGACAGTATCAAACTATCAACTATCTGACTGCTTTGGATGCAAAGAGAGATAAGGTTTATGCTATATCTTTATTAGTTCATATGAATTTAAATCCTATGGTTGGGAGGCCAAATGAACAAGAATTTGGAAAAAATTTAAGTATTCACAGCTTCCTGATGGTCAAACAAAGATATAAAACAATGAATCTCTTGCACAAGCAACTCAAAGGTAGCTATTGAACTCACTTCAATGATTATAGAGGACTAATTGAATGGAACTGAAACTAAAATCTCATAGACATAAAACACTTATCTTTATTGATTACTGAAAAATGGTTACACAAGAATTCATACCCAATTGTGATAGACCGCTAAAACTTATCTGAAATGAAAAAAATATCAATTCAAACTGTCCTAGAGACATCCCTTTGCAATGTTCCTGGTAACCTTATTTATATGTGTTTGAAAGGATGTGAAACAAGATTTAGAGCATTGCAACGGTTCATCTCTAACTAATCCTATTCCTAGGACCACAGCTGAACAACCAAGAAATTACAAATATGAATGATAATTCATCCATTAAACATAGTTATCTGATAACAGATAATAATAATCAGTTTATCTTCACTCAAAATATATCTTTGGCATCTTTAAATCCTCTGAAGGCTTTGAAATATATGTATGCATGTCTGTGTATCTTCCATATTTTCATTCTGGACAATCCGTCTTCTTTATTTCCCTGTAAAACCCTGCAAAAAACCCATGTCGACTTATCAGATTCTCATTCGAAACCCTAAGTTGATATACATGATAAAATAATATTAATGAGACATATGAGACAAAAGAGATATATCCTAGTCATCCTCCACTTAGGCCCTTTGAATTTTCTAATTGTCAAATGTCTTTGACATATGGCATCTTCTTATTTATGATGGGGTGTCTATCGTAGACCAGACATGGTTCAAATATCATCCAACTTTAACCTTGCTCTAATCCAGTGACCCCGCGACTATTAAGTCTCTTTATCTATTCAGATTTCCTTTACCCTCAGTTTAATCATAGGATCCAGAGACTGAAGTGATATTGACTTAAATCATTGCAAACTGAAGTGACACCAGTGGTTACCCATTTGCATTGGTCTCAAGATCGCCAGACGATTTTGCTGACTCAGGGTTTATCAAGAGATAAAATGACTATTGTTAGATCTTCACTGTCATCTACGATCAATTTTTAATCTCATGATTTCTGATGAGGTCATCAAAATATTCAGAGACTCAATGACTAAGGAGATAATACCTGGGCCTGCTTATTGCCACATGTAACCTTTTCATTCATTTGTTAGTGCTTATTTAGATTCTGTCAGAACTTTGACCGAGGCTTAACTCTTGGTCCAATTAGGAGACTTTGCGACTGTGTAGTCTAATAGTCTTGAGACTATTCACTTAACCCTCGATATATCAAGCGATACTCTGACAAAAGGTAATTGTAACCACGCCAATGACTTAGGGTTCCCACTATGAGATAAAGTGACTATGTAGTCACAAAGTCGAAAGCATTTAAAGTAAACCCTAAAATCATTTGGACAAACATTGACGGTTAAGATATAATCAATTTACAGTTATAATTTGGATAAGTGGGTTCAATCTGATCTGGTGGAATTAAAGAACAGATGCATTAAACTGGAGAATAAGAGCTCCATGATTGAGGAAACCATAAATATTATCAGGAATGATTTCTCCCAAAATCCCAATACTTCTGCTAATGATGATGTTGAGGAAAAAATTAGAAATGCTGTTGAAGCAGCTATGATTCCCATTCAGAAGAAAATTGAAGGGAATGAAGAGATGCTGAAACACTTTCTCACTTTGGTAAACACTGGAATGAAGGCCACACTCGAGAATCTGATGTCTCTGAGCACTTGGCTGGAAAACAATAAAGACAATGCTGAGCACCCTGTTTCCTTCCAGCACTCGGGACCTGGAACTCGCACTAGATCTAAGGTGCAGAAGAATGAAGATCCGGATCTTCAGAAGCTGAGAGAGAATGTGACAACTATGAAGAGTCAGCTGATGGACTCTGAATGCCTTCTGAAATCCTTGCTCTGATTTTGGTGCTGGCAGGCCTCTTCTCTGTTTTCTTTCCAGCAGTTATTTTGTTACTTTTGTTTAGTATGTTTATGTTGATATATCTGGGTTTTGACCCTCTGTTGATTGTTCCCATCTCTGGGTCAATCTGATGCTCGTAGGGATTTTTTTGTCTCTCCTCTCTTTGTTTTGTTAAAGGGTTTCGGGGTTCCCTTCAAAACCTGCTTTTACCTTAATCAAAAACATTGACGGTTAAGATATAAACCTTAGCCATTTAAATCAGCTTGAAAATTTGGGTTCCACCAGTACATATGGTGAAATGATGATCAATGGTAAACCCCCAAGTCACACATGTACATTAGAAAGGGGTCCTAAAATGTAACCCCTTGAAGGGATAGATCTAATTATCATAACCCAAGTAGATGAAGGGATGCTAATGCATGATCTAGTCTTGAAAGGATGTGTGATTTTAGGACTCTCCATTTATGTAGAGATGATATGGTAGAAATGTAGATATATATGCTATTAAAGTAAAGAAAATACTCATGGATTGATAAAAAAAATATATCAGATCTAGTATATCAAAGTAAGTGATAAAAAGAAATAAGGATGATGAAGAACTCACCTTGAGTGTTAGTAGAGGAAGCACTTTCAGATCTGGAGAAAACTATGCCAATGCTGAAAATTGTCTAAGATTCAGGGCTTAAAAGACCAAATCTGTTGATCATGAAAATATCATAAATATAGGTGTAGGTCAACTTTATAGGTATAGGTTGAACCTGGTTTGACCTATACCTGTGAGGGCTAAAACTTAATATCTTCGTTCAACGACTAATAGTGTATCCTCAAATCTGCAAATTTGAATCCAAAACTCTGTGAAGCTGCACCTGCACACAAGAAATGGGAAATTGTTGGGGGAAAGGAGCTTTCCTTGGTCAAGCCCCTGTATAGGAATTAATCTTGAAATGAAATAAGTAAAGCATGTAAAACATGATAAATGCAAATTTTCACCTTGCTTGTCAAACCCTTGTAGATGGATACAGATCTTCTATATCCAAAAAGATGTATACTTGCTTGAATGAAAGTTGATAGAATGTAGGATATCTTCACCAATGCAATAGATATATACATTCGAAATAATATATCATAGGTGTATGCATGCTTGATATGATTGAATGGAGAAGGAGAGGAATGAAGAATGGATATGGATCCTCTTGCACAATTTGGAATTCCTCTACTAATCCACCATGGGAGAGAAATCCACACAAATAAATAGGATAATTCCTTGGAATGGATGGATGGAAGATAGCCTTCAAATCTTGGAGCTAAAACTTTTCTTTCTTTCTATAAATCCCCAAAAATATCTTAAATGCACCTCATACTTGATTGCTTGAGAGTAGATGATCGCTTGCATGTATATATCTAGAATAGATGTGTAATATATAGGAAAATAAAGGAAAGATGCCTCCTTTTATAGTGATTTAGGATTCCAAATATCCGAAGGACAACCTCACTAGGAAGGAAAAATAAAATACTTTGCATAAGGACTGAAACCCACCAAAACTCAACCCACGAGGTATAGGCCAAAAGTGGTTTGAACTATACCTAATATAGGTTTAACTTGGTTTGACCTATACCTGAAAGGGTAAATTTTGATGAAGACTTTGCAGGGTTTAAGAAGTATTAAGAGGCTCGGGGAAAACCATAGAGATAAACATGAAAATCAAGCATAAATGCATCCAAAATCGAGGAGATCACTGAAATTAATGGGTGCTAAATTTTTAGGACTATACCCTTTCAATAAAGAATTTTCAGATTTGGTGGCCCATTCGTTAATAGGAAAAATGTAGTTTTTAACAAATTTACAAAATTTCAATATAGAATCATCATCTACTCTAGCTTGGGTAGAATCCTTAGTAAACAAAGAAAAGAAGCATAAGCCTCCTAGGATAACTCTCTCATTGAGAAAACATGAGCACCTTCCAAAGTTACCAGAGAAGTAATGAGATTACAAATTTCCTGTATTTAAAAAAATAATGAATAAAAATAAGTATTCCTATCCCCTTCCTAAAAGTAGAACCAATTTGAGACTTTTTCTTGTAAAAAATCTCCTCCCAAAGCTCTCATTCCTCTAACTCTTTAACAACTACATTTTCCTCTCTACTTAGTTGTAAAGTCAGACCCTAATCGCAAATCAAGTGGGTGATCACATTTAGATGATCTTGAGCTGACATTTTATTTAAACACAAGTTTATAAAGAATGTTCTATTCCACTTTTTGAGATTATATTTCACATATTGAAATTATTTAACAAAGGAAGACATAGCCCTACCATGATTAGGTTTCCAATTTAACCACCATTCAATCATTAAGTCCCAAAGTGTCAGATTCCACAACCATACAAGTTGACACTTAAAAGAGAGGTACTTGGAAGCCTTGAAAGAAATTAAAAAAAATTGATTGACCAATGGTCATAACCTCTCCAATATAGGATCTACAAGCTAGTAGTCCTGCACCTATCACCCATCGAATAAAAAGATACAATAAATCTATGAAGCCTCTCTAAAATAGCATCTTCCCTGCTCCTTCTATCGTTCCAAGTGAAGATACCATTATTTAACTTAAAATCAATCAAATTCAAGAGATCAATATTATCCCTAAACAAGTTAGCCAAAGGATCAAGCCTAAGTATCCCCTCTCTATTTTCCTCCAAGCTAGAAATTTCATTAAATTCATAAACCATAATTTAAGGAAGAAAAGGTACCATGGATCATACATATATATAATATGAGGCCACAATTGTGATTTTCCCAAGAGATAAGTGGGGCATAAACATTATTGAAAACATATGTTTCATTAAAATCTAAACTAGAGGAAGTCATAGAAATAGAAGAGTGAATCAACATCCATGACATAGGCAAAAAATTCCTTGGGGTCCAAGAAACAAGCCACGCCACTAGAGATACCCTACATCGTGATACACTTGACATGAACCCCAAGACCATATTTTAAGACCTATATTTAATAAACCATCCACTTTCAACTTGGTTTCCTGAATAAAAAAATAACGGAGAATGAAAGTCAATCAACTCACAAGTAGCCTTTTGTTTAGGGACTCTATTCAAACCCCTCAAATTCCATGATATGATAATCATGTATAAGGCTAAGATAAATAAAATTCAATGGTATTTACTAACCAAGATTCTACCAATGTTTCACTAATTAACTTCACCTTCTCTTGGTCTCTCTTATGTCTCACATTTGAAGACTTCTTCAGAGGCCCATTTTTAAGGGACTTTTACTGCAAGCCAAAGGTACTAGAAACTCCACTAATATTCCTTGAATCCAAATCTTTTTGTACTGGAGTAGAATTGTGTCAACTAAGGCAATCCCAACCTTCAAAGCTAAATACCCACTTGGTTATGATACATGCAAAATATGGTAGGATACACATTTTCCAATCTCTACAATGTGAGGCTCAACTAAAGCCACGTTTAGATGATCGCTCTCTCTTTCCTATAACATAATTATTCCCATATAATTGAAAAAATGCTAGCTTAGGTGGAATCCCCTCATATTGAACTAGCTCATCTAAAGCATCAAACTAATTGAAAATTTCATCATTTTGCCCGTCCTTTAGAGTTCTATTCTTTCCTCTCCCTTATTGTGAGGTTTAGCATGAGTAAATCCCTCATTATCTATAACCCCTTCAAACATAAGATTCTTACCTTTTCCCATCTTAGAAGTAGAACTAAAAGGAGAATTCATTGCCATAAATTCTAGAATAGATTAAGGGCACTTCTATTGAAAATGCCCATATTCATGATTTTAAAATATTTGAAAGGAAGTGTCTCATAATATAATTGTTGTATCTAGGAGGAAGCTCCATGTCATATTTCTATAGAGTCTCACAAAGGTTTATTTAAATCAATTTCAACACATATTTGGGCATAGGATATTTCCTTTCTATACTAAGTTTGCTGAGTAGAATCAACAAGATTGATAAGAAAGAGAGAATTTGAGTGAAAAATATCACCCCTCAAAAATTTGAGCGGAAGCGTAGGAAGATAAACTAAAATAGGGACCCTCAAGGTTAGTTCCTCCATAGAGTTGAACCCTACAAGCCAGGATTTGATGAAAATCCCAATTTGATTATAGAAATAAGGACCACTTTCAAAGGTCTTATTTCCATCTACAATACAAGAAAAAAAATAAAAATCAATTATTTCAAGCCATCATAATCTCCATATCTCCTTCGGGGTTCCAAATTCATTGGGCCCAAGATTTCTATACTGACATAGAAAGTCAAAGCCCGATGAACTTAAAAATAAGAGCATGATTGCTCAAATAAGACAATTACAATTGAGAGGAGGGGGGTGAATAAGTTGTAATTATAGTTATTAACTTTAATACAATTAAACAACTGACAAATCTAAAAGATAAACAATAATTCAAGATCCACAATACACAACTCATACCACTAAATTCTTTCTTGAGGAAACCCAGTTAAGGGAAAACCCCGACAAGAGTCAACCCACAAGATATATGTACTCTACTAAAAGTACTTCCTGGTTAAGAGAAAATAAGAAAAAAGGAATGCACTTGCATCCACAGGCCCACTACCTAGAGCACACTACTCACAATACAATGATCTGGCCTCAGTCGGGTTCACTGATCAATCACTGATAATAGTTACAAAGGGTGGGCAAACTGTCTGAAACAAATGAACTGACTTACAACATCTCCTATGCAAATACAATTCCAATGAATTACAATTTATTCCTCAGTTGTAGAATATATGCATCTCTCTCTACTCTTTCTATAAAACCCTTTGCAATCACAAATGATTTCCCATTTATACATATTACAATGAATAATCAACAACAAGGTCGGCTAGGACCAATACAAATAATGATATGACTAATAATCTCAAACAACAATGTGGTCCAAATCATCCATGAACATATAAAGTTTTTTCCAAATCCACACCACGAATTGCAAAATGTTACTTCACCAAGTCGGCTAAGCCCTAAACGAAGAAACACCAACATGCTAGAAAATCACAAAATGTCATCACCATGAAACATTGATGCAACCATAAAATGATCCAAGAACACTAACAAGCATCATGAATAACCTCAAATTCCAAACTCACCTCTGTATTGTTCATTATAAACACTGAAGTCTGTCACACCAAAAATATAGATTTCCAAACTCTGAATCATGATCAACACTAGTTGAGGAAACAAAATTAAGTCCCAAAGCATCCACCAACTTCAAGTCCAATGAATCAACCAAACCAATCCATACTGAAGAAAAAAATCAACCTTTGAAACATCCTGAACAACAAGAATACTAAAATAATGACACTTGATAAACCAATCATATCTCCCTCCAACTGTCATACGAAGCTCTTTAAGTTGACCAGAATCAACTACAGATATATCTAAACCATCTCTTACAATCACAACATGAGATCTACAACATATCACCTGAATAACTAAAATAATCTCTACTGAACAAAACACACTGTCTACAATAGTAATAGTATGTTGACATCAATGATAAAAAATTAATGTCAGCACACATAGACTATTACAATGGTGAGAAAGACTAATTGTGCCCTTGGTCTCCTTTTTTTTTCAGCGCAGTGGTGGTTCGTGACATGGCTTAATCACCTCCTCTATCTTCTATATGTCTAGTGGTTGTATCAGGCATTAAAAGGTCAATCTTTTGGTGCAATGACAACCGATAGTTGTAACAGGTTGTATCAGAGCTTGGTCACAAGCTTGAACCCCACCCTTGCGATGGGGGGATTATTAACATGGTGAGAAATATTGATTCCACACTTGGTATCCTTGGTTTTTCAGTGCAATAGTGGTTTGTGACATGGCCTAACCACCTCCTGTGTCTTCTATATGTCTAGTGGTTGTATCAAACATTAATAGGTTGATATTTTGGTGCAATGACAACCGCTAGTTGTAACAATAGACAAGGTCTAATGAAAAATCTCTAACATACTCAATAATCTTCCAAAAATCTCCCCCTTTGGTAGTGAGGGCAATATATGAAGTGAAAAATAGATCAATGCACAAAGACACTAAGAGATAATATATCCATCTGAGAACTCTAAATATCCAACTTCAAAACTCTCAACACAAACCATTTTTCACACAATTTTCTCCCCCTTGGACATCAATGGAAAGGACCAAAGACATCAAAATAACTGAAATCACCTCAAAAGGTTATTGAAAATTTATAGTATCAATTCATAAGATCATCAAGACTGCTCACCCTAAGCAGTAGTCCCCAACCCATCAATCCAGAGAATGGCATTTTGATAATGTTCTGGACTAATGTCATCCTTAGCATCATTATCTTTGATCAGGAGGGGCTATCACCCCAATATTATCCCCGAGATACTCAAATGTATCCTTCGATAAAGGCTTTGTAAACATATCAACAGTATGTTCCTTAGTAGATACATGCTACAATATTACTTCCTTTTCATTGACTCTATCCCTTAAGAAATGATACTTAATAGAAATATGCTTTGTCTTTGAATGCTACACAAGGTTCTTTGAAATATGTATGGCACTTGAGTTATCACAGTAAATAACAATAGCTTCATCAATGTTTATCCTCAAATATTTCAATATTTGCTTCATCCAAATAACTTGAGTGCAATTAATAGTAGTAAAAACATACTCAGCCTCAATAGTAGATTGTGAAATACAATCTTGCTTCTTACTTGTGCAAGGGATTAGTCTCTTACCCAAGAAGAACACACCACCACTTGTACTTTTCCCGTTATCAACATTTCCTGCCCAATCTGCATCTGTATATGCACAAAGTGTAAAATAAATGTCCTTACCGAACCACAAGCCATAGTCAAATATTCCCTTCAAGTATCTGAATATTCTTTTAACAATAACACCATATGATTCCTTCGGTTCTGGTTGAAATATTTCCACAATACAAACAACGTTCATTATATCAGGTCTAGTTCGAGTTAAGTATAACAATCCACAGATCATAGATCTATATCTTGTTTGATTTGCACAAGGGGATTCATCATATTTAATCAATTTACAACCAGTAAACATAGGGGTTCCAACTGGTTTTGAATCTTCTATACCAAACCTTTTCAACAACTCTCTGACATACTTGGACTGTGTAATGAAAATTACCTTATCCAACTGCGTAACTTTTAATCCAAAAAATAATTTCATTTCACCTATCATAGATATCTTAAATTATTTTTGCATTTCATCAACATATCCTTTACTCAATTCATCTTAACCACCAAATATGATATCATCAACAAAACATTTAGCAAACAAGATATTATCATTAACTACTTTGAAGTACAAATTACTGTTAGTTGTACCTTTACTAAATCCAATCTTTTTCAAGTACTTGTCCAATCTGGCATACCAAGCTCTAGGGGCTTGCTTCAATCCATACAACAATTTTTGCAATTTACAAACAATCTCTCCTTCATCAATTAGTGGAAATCCATCAAGTTTTTCATTGTAAACATCTTCCTCTAACTCACCATTCAAGAATGCAGACTTGACATCCATCTAATAAAATTTGATATTTCGGTAAGATGCATATGCAAGAAGTAATCTAACAAATTCAATTATATCTACAGAGGCGAAGGTCTCTTTAAAATTAATTCCTTCCATCTATCAATACCCTTTTCATACCAGTCTAGCTTTGTTCCTAACCACTTTTTCATCTTCATTCAACTTGTTTCTAAATACCCACTTAGTTCTGATCACATTCTTGTTCATGTATGGGAACAAGAGTCCAAGTCTTGTTCTTCTCAATCTGATCCAACTCTTCTCTCATTGATTTTATCCAACTCTCATCATTACAAGCTTCTTTTACATCTTTTTTTACATCTTTAGGCTAACATTCAAATAGCAAACATGTTTCATCTCTAGCAATTCTTCCACTTGTTTGAACACCTCTATTATTTTCACCAATAATAGTATTTTCATAATGATTAATCCTTACATACCATGGAGTCTTTGTAATAGGAATTGTAGAATACCCTTTGGTTTCAATATCTTCCTCATTAGCCATAGGTTCCACTTGTCCTGATCTTGATTCTGTACTTCCACAATCTGATTGTTCTCTTCAACTATGTCATACCTGTATGTTCTTTTTGATCTATGCACATTCTCATTTACTCTAACACTTTCACTTTCAATAATCTTCTTTAGTCTATAGTTATAACATTTATATGCTTTTCTCTTTGTGGAGTATCCAATAGAAATTCCTTCATCACTTCTAGGATCAAACTTTCCAATATCCTCATCTCTCTTAATATAACATTTTCTACCAAATATTCTAAAGTATTTCGCTGTAGGAGTATGACCATGCTAAAGTTCATAAGAAGTCTTATAGGTTCCTTGCTTTATCTACATTTAGTTAAAGGTATAAACTGTAGTTCTCACGACGTCTCTCTAGTAGATCTAAAAAATATTTCCTTCAATCATCATAGTCCTAGCTGTGTCTAGGATAGTTTTGTTCCTTCGCTTTATAAGACAATTCTGTTGTGGGGTCTACAGAGTAGAAGTCTTCCTCTTTATCCCATGTTCTTCACAAAAAGTATAAAATTTACTGGATGTGAATTATCCTCCTCTGTCTGATCTTAGGCACTTCAATCTCTGTCTAGAATCTATCTCATCCATCATATTGAATATCTTAAATTTAAGAAAGGCTTCTAATTTTTCTCTCAAAAATGTAACCCACATCATTCTTGAATAATCATTAATGAATAAAATGAAGTATCTATCCCCATAATAGATTATTTTCTTAGTACGAACACACAAATATGTATGTACCAAATCCAACAATCCATTTGAAGTGTAGGTCTTACTCTTAAAAGTAGATCTAGTTAAATTTCCCAATTTACATTCCTTGCACATATTTTTAGGCTTCATCAACTTAGGAAAATATATTAGGGAATTAGTAGTGCTAACCTTCACCATATTATCAAAGTTTATATGAAAAAATATTCTATACCACAACCAACTATCATCTACCTTAGCAATCAAACATTTATCCTCAACAATTTTCAAATGAAATAGATTACTAGCATTTTATGTACCTGATGCAATAAGCTTTCCTATGATTCCAATGATTTTTCATATTCCTTCCATGAACTCCAATTTGTAACTCTTATCTAGTAGTTGTCCAACACTCAACAAGTTATGTCCTAATCCTTCAACATACATGAAATCATCAGTACTATTCTTACAATCAATATTAATAGATCCTTTCCCTTTTATCAAGAAAGGCATGTTGTTACCGAACCTAACAACACCACCATCATAGTCTTTAAGCTTAAAAAACTTATTTTTATTTTGAGTCATATGATGTGAACATCCACTATGAATGCCCCATTCATCTCTTTTAATAACATGTGAAACCAATGCTTTCTCTTCCTTAGGATTATCTTCTTTAATAGAAATAAACACAATTTATTTCTCACTAGCAACAAAATCATCATCAATCACACCTTCTTTAGAGACATAGAACCTTTTACGACCCTTAGGAAGATATTTATTAGATCTGAACCTAATTTCCTTAGAATCTTTATTTGGACATCTAGATACAATATGACCAATTTCGTTACAAGAAAAACATTTCAAAGGCAATTTTCCTTCATACTTACCAGAGCCCTTAGGAAGTCATCTTTCTATCAAGGCTTCAAGTTCATTGATCTTCCTTTCTTGTTCCATGATCTCTTCCCATTGCTTAGCATAATAGTTGAAATTTTTAGTCTTAGAAGAACTCTCTCCCTAATCATGCTTAGTCACATTGGCTTTGAATGCAGTTTCAACCTTCGAAAGTTCCTTAGCAAGAGAGGTCATCTCATAAGCACATAGTCTACTCATCAGGGCCTCTCTTGTAATGTTTTTCACAGTCATAAATTCTTCAATAGCTGCAACTTTCTCACAGTAAAACGCAGGCAATGATCTCAGAATTTTGTATATGACTTCATTATCTTCCAAGGTACCACCAAAAAATTTGATTGAACTAACCAGATAATTAAACCTATGAATATAGTATGAGATAGTATCTCTTTCACTCATCTTCATATCCCCATACTTTTCTTTCAGTTCCTACAAATTAGCTTTCTTTACATACTTGTCACCTTCATAAATAGTTTCTACTTTAGTCCATACCTCATGTGTTGTCCTCAATCCATAGATGTGAGAATACTCTATATCTAACAAGGCACTGATCAAAGCTTCCCTTGCTAAAATATTTTCCTTGAATTTATTATTTTCATTAGGAGTATCCTATTTATATTATTAGGAATAGTATAAGGACTCTCTGTAATCTCCCAATACTCATCTCCCATTCATACCAGATAAGTAGTCATATGATCCTTCCATATCAGGTAGTTAGATCTATCAAACTTAGGGCTTTCTTTCCTTATTATTTTCGTGTTGGATCTCCTTCAAGTGATTAAGCTCCTCTAAAGTATGTAGCTCTGATACCAATCGTGGGCCCAAATAAGACAAGTACAAGTGAGAGGGGGTGAATCATTTATACTCATAATTATTAACTTTAATACATTTAAACAACTTAAAGATATGAAAGATAAAGTTAAACCCACAAGATGGATGTACTCTGCTAAAAGTACTGCTCGGTTAAGAGCAAATAAGAACAAAGGAATGCACTTGCATCCACAGGCCCACTGCCTAGAGCACACTACTGACAATTTAATGATCTGGCCCTTAATCGGGTTCACTGATCAATCACTAATAAAAGTTACAATGAGTGGACAATCTGTCTGATAAAAATGAATTGACTTACAATATCTCCTATGCTAATACAGTTCCAATGAAGTATAATTTTTTCCTCAGTTGCAAAATACATACATCTCTCTCTACTCTTTCTACCACACCCTTCACAATCACAAATGATTTCCCATTTATACATATTAAAATGAATAATCAACAACAAGGTTAGCTAGGACCAATACAAATAAATGATATGAATAATAAGATCAAACAATAATGCGATCCAAATCAATTCGTCCGAGACTTAGATAGGACCCAAAATATCATCCAAAAACACAACAATTTTGCCAAATCAACGCCACGAATTGTAACACGTTACTTAACCAATTCATCTAAGACTTAAATGAAGAAACACAAACACGCTAGAAAATCACCAAATGCGATCACCATGAACCATCAACACGACCATAACACAATTCAAGAAAACCAAACGAAAGATGAATAACCTCGAAATCCAAACTCATCTCTGTACTGTTCATCATGAACACTGAACTCTATCACACCAAAAAGATAGCTTGCCGAACTCTAAATCATGAAAAACACTATCTGAGGAAACAAAATTAAGTCCCAAAGCATCCACCAACTTTGCGTCCACTGGATCAACCAAACTGATCCATATCAAAGAAAAAACTCAACCTCTGAAACATCTTGAACAACAGGAATAATGAAATAATGACACCGATAAATCAATCGTATCTAACTCCAACTATCATGCAAATCTCTGTAAGTTGACCATAATCAACTACATACAAATCTGACCATCACTTACGATTGTAGCACAAGATCTACAACATATCGCCTGAACAACTAAAATCATCTCTATTGAACAAAACACACTGTCTACAACAACAATAGTATGTAGACATCCATGAAAAAACATTAATGTCACCACACATAGACAAGGTCTAATTAGAAATATCTAACATGCTCAACAATATTCCAAAAAGCCCTTCAAAGATCAAGACTCATCACTAGAAATAATCTTGTTCAAATGTTCTATGACATTCATATGTATAGAGGAAGATGAATATGGAGTATCCATGGCTCTAGAGCCCAATAGACCCAGGGAAGCACCTTTCTCCCCCATTAATGAACCTAATAGGGAAGAAAAAAAAGGAAAAATTAAAAAAGAGGTTGCAAGCTACACAAACCCCAAAAAATGAACACACCCATCACAAAGAGAAAATCAACAACAAGGAAAGGATAAAAGCTCGCCCGACACTACTAAAAACAAAGAAAACATAAGTAAAAATTTAGACCAAGAATAATTTATGCAGTACTAGAAAAAGTAACTCCCACCCAAACACCAAGCTCACCCAATCACCCCTCAAACAACCCCAAATAGGTCACATGGTAGTAGAGACTAGGTAGCTAAGATTTCCCCTAGCTCGCATAGGGAAAAACATAGCTTGACTTTGTCCTGCATCAAAATTTATTCTTCCATTGCGCGAAATACTTGGCCATATTGGTGAGAAAGATATTAGATTCCTAAAAAATAAAAAACCTATTCAATGGTTAGATGATTTTGATCATGAGCACAATTTTTGTGAATATTGTATATATGAAAAGAAAATTAAGTTCAAATTTCTTCCAATTCTCACAAATATTTGGGGTATTGGATCATATACACTATGATGTTTTTGATTCTATTAATGTTTCTTTGATTTTTAAATCTATTTATTTTGTATAATTTATTGATGATTATAGTAGAAGGCCATAGGAAAATATCACAGTTGAATCCTGATAGCAATATCACAATTTGACTTGCTATAGAAAATACCTCCTACTTATCAATTAATGAGCTAAAGGGGCTCTATAATGAATTGTTCAGAAGGCAAAAAAATTGTTGAAGGTTTTTCAAACAGGGTATCAAGCTAAGTGGGCTTAACCTCGGAGGAAACACCATTGTTAAGTGCGCACTTGAGCTAGAGTAAAACTAGAATATGTGACCTCCTAGGAAGGCCCACTGCTTCACCCCTGTGAACATCACCTAGATTAAATGAGTGCTAAGTGTTCCATTCATTCTCATTACAGATGGGTTCTTGTGAAATGCTACTCATGAAACATGGGTTAATGAGTTTGACCCCAAAACTACATAATTCAATTTTAATAGAAATATCACGACATAAGAAAGCCTAAAGTATTTAGTTGGTTTACGGAGTTTAACAGTTTTATAAAAAATAAAAGGTAAGAATACCATGTTTGAGGAATGATAATGGTAGTAAGTATTGTTCCATAGATTTCAATAAGTTTTGTAAAGAACATGGGATTGAGAGGCATAAGATAATTCCATACACCCCTCAACATATTTGAGTTATAGTAAGGATGAACAAGTCAATGATGGGTAGGGATAAAAGAGTATTCTTAGTGGAGTTGGCCTTGAACAAGAGTTTTGGGCTAAAGTTGTAGCCAATACTTGATTCTTGATTAACAAGTCTCCTACATCAAGTCTTGTTGAGAAACCACCTACTTGATTCTACATAGCTCAAATTTATTCATCTTCAAATTATTATATGTTCCCATTAGAAACCTCTTTTTTCTCTGGTGAAGCATGAATTTATCTCCAATATGAAATTCTTTAAATACCCTCTTTTGATTTTCCTTAGCCGTGTTTTAAATATTCATCTTATTAATACACTTCACCTCTTAATGAAACTAATTAGGTGCTCTACATAGTTCTCAACTTTGACACTTTTCTTTTCTCCTCTATCCATCTTCCTTAACTCTAAATAATTTTTGAAACTACTCCCATATACATTCTAGAATGTCGATTTACCAATCCTCCCATTGAAAAGATTGTTGTAAGAAAATTCCGCTTTTGATATCTTGATTTGAAATTATGCTCTTTGGTAGACCATGTAGTCTTACAACCTCTTCAAAAAATAACTCTGCAACATTAACATCATAATTAGTGTTCTTACAAGGAATAAAATGTGCCATCTTTGAGAATTTGTCTACCACAAAAAAAATAGAATCTTGTCCTCTCTAAGTTCTTGGGAAACCAAGAAGAAAATCCATACTAATATGCTCCCATAACCTCTCTGGTATAGAGAGTGGATAACATAGGCCCATAAATTGACTTGTGCCTTTTGCCATTTGAAATACTCTGCAACTCCGCACAAGCTTCTTAACATATTATTGTAATTTTGGCTAATAGTTTTACTCGCTAGCAAGAGAAACAGTCTTATCTTGACCAAATGTCTAACCAATCCTCTACTATGCTTCTTCTTAATCAGGTTCCTCCTCATAGAACTCTTTGGAATGCAAAAATTGATTCCTCTTAATAACATATCATCTTGGATTATAAATACTTGATAAATTTATTAAAAAATCTTACCCCAATCCTTAACATCAATTGGAATTGTCTAGAAAGAGATTTTAAAAGCCACTTTCATCCTTACTTATTACATGGGCCAAAAAAGTGCACGTTTTTCTCCTCTATCAAAGTTAGACAAATGTTGGGTTTGCAAATTATTTATATAACCAAATTATGTTATTTAGGTATTAAAATAAATTACATATTTAAAAAAATAGAAACAAAAGCATGCATTTCATATTTCTACACCATGTTAATTTTCTATCCAGAAGTTCTTTAAATCTTCACCCCAAGTATAACTAGTTCTTTATTTTTCTGGTGAAAAATTTATACTTTTGGTCACGACTCTCATTAACTTGCGATTTCATTGTTTACTTAGCCCCCTTGTGATTTAGTTTAATTAAAAACCACATGAAAAACATGGAAAAAACTTAATGCAATATTAGTATATGAAAATAAGAGTTTGCAGTAAACATAAATCGAGAGAAAGGTAAAGCCCTAAGATGTAAAACTAATCATAGAAGGACTGAATATTTTTTAATAGATAAGGGATGGAAATGAATGATCAATTGATAATGAAAAAGGGTTTTGAGACAAAAGGATAGGTCAAAGAAGGATGGTGTAAGAGGATAGGAAAATAGGAATGATAAGTTGGGGTTCCCAATAGCTAGGTAAAGGGTAAATGAATGGATTTAGCATCCAGGGACAATGGGAAGAAAGTAAACTACAAGAGAGATAAGATCAAAGAGGAAGCAAGATCCAAACCACGAGATAAATCCAATAATACAAAATTCAACAAATCTACTCCAAGATCATCTAGAAAAGAGCTATTACATAATAAAATGGTTGCTTCAAGGTGTAGACTCTTTTGGAAAAATAGATTACACAATGTCAAATAAGGGGTCTCCAATAAGGGCGTAGTGTTGTGGTCAATTCGTAACATTATTGTGGGGTCACTGAGGTTAAAATCCTCATTGGGACACTATGCTCACAATTAGTGGGCTTGTGCTAGGCCATTATGCTTGTAGGTTTGAACAAAAAGTGTGTTTGATTTGGGGACTGAAGCCTCCAAATGTGGCCTTAACAATTTAAGTGGGAGGAGATCCTTTGTAAGTGGGCTCTTTGGGCTGAAAATTAGCTAAAAACTTGAATTTCCCTCAAGAAAAAAGAGAGAGGAATAAGGGGGTATATTTTTATGTTTTCAGAAATAGTTATGGAAAATAAACATGAGCATTAGGCAAAAATCCCCCTTATGCATTTGAGAAGAAGTTCATTAGAATTATTAGGGCAATATAAAGGTGACAACACCAAATTAAATGGAGTTGTGGTAGCAAGAGGGTGGCTCTAAGGCCAAGCTGAGCAACCAATTATGGCTCATGCAAAATATCAATTGGGGTGACACTTAACAGTGAGAATGGTTCCCATGTTGCTCACTACAAATTCAATCCACTAGTTGTGGGAGGAATTAAGGGTTCTATGATCCATAAAACTAGAGGCTTCGTCCCTTGAACAAACCTGTGATGTCAAAACTTGTGAAGAAATCTACCATGATAAATAAAACCCTTTGTACTAGCAATGATATAATCTAATGAAAAAAAATAAAATTATTTAGAATATATTAAATCTTCTTGTAAGTATGATCGTGCAAATTTATAACCCATGACTAGCAGATCATACGAGAATCATACAAGATGTATGGATCTAAACAAGTATATAAATGTTTTATACACAATTCTACTTACCCTCCAAGGAAGACTGGTTTTTTAAAACCTATTAAATTTTATATTGATTCATGGTTTTTTGGGTATTTTCGATGCAACGATGAGGTTCTTTTTACAGTAGGATGCACCTTATAAATTTCATAGTAAGAAACCTCTAAACAAGGGAAGGAAATTGAAAATCTAGAGCTTTGGTACCATGTAAGAGTTTAAAAGATATAATACCATGTAATATTTTATGAGAAATCCATAAGATTCAAGGATAACCTACAACCAAAATAACCTTCCATAGAAGAGAGAATCAATGAAAATGTTATGAAACTATATAATTGATTTGATGCATACAAAATGACACAATGTATTATTCATGTAAAAATGAGAGAACTGTGTAGACAAGAGTGAAACTCTAAGACTCACTAAGACCACAAAAAGTTTCTTAATCTTATGACTTGAGACAAAAGTAAATGACCCAAGTAACCTTAAGTATGCAATTGTGAGTAGGATATAGAGGGAAAATGGTTAGATGGAACAACTTATTCACACCAACATAAAGCCTCTTATCAAATTGAAGCAACTCCTATATATTTGTTTTAGGCATCATTAAAGCATGATAAATTCTAAATTATAATATTTATTAGGATTTTTTCTTTGCCTCCTAAGGGATTTTGGTGGTCTTGGCCTAATTCACACTTATTAAAATTGAGACAAGCTTCTATCTCTCAGAGGGGTACACATTTTTTCTCCCAAATTGTATATTTTTGGTGTTCCTTTCAACCATAATGCTTGTTGTAGATTGGTCTTTGATACCATCCTTATCATGAGGGAAACATCACACATTTAACACACCTTTATTACCAAGAGCATTTGGCATGCTCCATAGTTAGTTAAGCCATGACTAATTTGGAATAGGAATGACATTTTTTCGACCAAGGATTTCCATCAACTAACATTCCTTATAATGGTCTCATGCGGTCACTTACTAGGATCAAGCACTTGAGAGTTCCTTTTGGTCCATGCGATAAGGCTTTAGAAACATGGGGTTTGTACTCTCTTTGATCTTTCCTCTAGATAAACTAGGGCTTGGCTCTCTTGGCTAGATTTTAAAACTAAATTTAAGCTTGGCAATCAAGATTTAGAGTCCTATTAGATAGTTATCTTGGATTTGGTTCCCCCTAAAATAGTTCACAAGGTTGAAATAAAGGACTAGAAGTGGTTTCTATATATTTCTTGTAATAGTTAAACGACTTGTAAAGGATACTCACATGATTTTCTTCTATTTTTTTTTATAGTTCCTAAGCTTGATGTGAAATGTAATCTTCAATCCTCTACCTCTCAATGGTGACGTAAATTCCAATCCATTTAAAACACATTAGTCAAACCTAGGCTAGCTCATTTTGTTTAATATATTCTTTACCGAGGTCTTGCTAAGGGGTCCCAACTAGTTCATCTAGTAGTGATTGTTCCTCACTATCTTTTTGTGGTCATTAGAAAACTATCAAGCATTTCAAGTATGCTTTTATTCTCGAGTGTAAGGTACTTGGTTTCTTTACTAGTTTGGCTATGGATAAGCACTTTTCCATGTATACTAAAGACAATATTTGTTCTAATATTATGTTACAATCCAATCCCAAGCCAACAAGGGGCTTTGGAGGTTTCTTAAAAGTTTTTAATCGAGCACTCAACCATAACCCCTATATGATTGCTTATGTTCCTCCCCTACCAATGATGATCCTTCTTTGCCACAATGGTGTGTCTCTTCACCCCATGGGTATTGACATGCTTGCAACCAATGCTTCAAATGAGACTACCATAGTTCCTAAGGATCTCCATGCCTTCCACAAATGGATGATCCCTCTATCACGTGTACATTCCTTTGTTTCTTATTACGACCATGTTGGTTGGCCAAATAGAGAATTATTTCCTTGCTTGGACCTTGTCATTTCCCCTATGTATGCTACTATTCAACAAGACAATTATACTTTTAGGAAAATTCCATCACAAAGATGAACTCATTATTGATAGCCAAGATCTCCAAGATGTGTGCGGGACCCAGCTGATTGTGATCCCCTCCCCCTCTTACTACGATAACCTTAATTTGATCATTCTTGATAAGTAGGAGATATTTTCCACAACAAGTCAAATTGTAATATTGCTATCAAGATTCAACTGTGTAGTTTTTTGTTGATCAAACTCATTGACCCATGTTTCATGAGTAGTGGTTCACACGAACCCATTTCTCATGAGAATGAATGGAACACTTAGCACTCATTGCATCTAGGTGATGCTCACAGAGGTGAAGCACCGAGACTTCTCGGGAGGTCACCCAACACAATATTACTCCAGCTCGAGTGCACTTAACTACAAAGTTTCCTCCATGGTTAAACCCACTTTGCTCGCAACTCCATTTGCAAAACCTTCAGCAAGTGTTGTGCCTTATGAAATAGCTCATAAGGCACACCACTTGCTAAAGGTTTTGCAAATGGGGTTGTGTCGTAGTCAAGCGCGCTTGAGCTGGAATAGTACAGGGATAGGTGATCTCCTGGGAAGTCCCGATGCTTCACCTCTATGAGCATCACCTAGTTGCAATGAGTGCTAAGTGTTCCATTCATTCTCACGAGAGATGGGTTCGTGTGAACCTCTACTCATGAAACATAGGTCAATGAGTTTGACAAAAAAAAAACTATTGAATCGTGATTGCAATATCACAATTGATCACTCTTTTGAGCTTTTTATTTGAACTTTTTAGATATGATTTCAGACTTTTTGGGATGCTTACCTTTTAATTGAAATTGTGCATTATATTTGTGATATATTTACATCAACGTATAGCAATTGTCCATCCGGGGAGCTCCTCAAGAAAAACTGACCCAAACGAGTAAGGACTGGCTTCTAAAATAGTGATAGATGATTAGGCATGATACTGTCATCATAAAAGAATGATTGGTTCCTAATCTGACTTCGAGAGAGCATCCAAGAACTTCATTGAATTGTTTTACCCTATGAATGATAAAATTGTATTACCCTATGAATGATAAAAATTGTATTGTCAATTGTCAAGCAGTACGATAGCTATTAGATGTTATCCAACTATTGGTTTTGGTCTAGCCGAGATCTGGAGAAGGGAATCCCAATACCAATGACTTGTGCAGAACAAAGTGACAGCTGACACTCAAACATTTGGAGAATGGAGGCACGTGAAACAGACCATGAGTACACCACGCCCATACGCATTTCTTGTCCCATCTTCATCTTCATCTTCACGTGAATTCTTTGAAGTCAATGAATCTATCAGATCAATAAATGGGCACATAAATTCTGTCGTCTAACATTCTTCATTTCTCATTCTTTATTGTTTTTATTGGAACATGAATGATACCCCACATGCAGAAATGGCAATTTTTGTTTAGTTCCCTATCCTATTTATTCAGATGAATTTAACCAGAATCTATGTGGTGGGACTGAGGAGAATTCTTGCTCTGGTTTGGTAGAGGAGAGTAATTGTTGTAGAGTATCAAGGGATTTTAATCATTAGCAAGTTTGATAGCCAGAGAGGTAATATGGCACCTGGCTCAAAGGTGCAAGAGCGTCACAAAGGGCCTTGGACTCCCCATGAAGATCATCTGTTGAAAAATTACATTGTACATCATGGGGAAGGGAGATGGTGTGCAATACCTCAAAGGACAGGTAGCTTGTTAGAATATAGTTTTTTTTTTTTTTAATCATCTGTATATGTTTTTGTATCGACATTTCGGTAATCTGTTTTGTTGGGCCATTTCAAATCATGCAAATCATTCTATTGTCCAAAAGAGGACAAAATTTGAAAGAACAGGTTGATGTAATCCGAAAGGCATTGACTGATTGATAATTTAACTGAAAGATCGTTTCTAGAATAGACTGTATGTTTTTGTATGAGTTTCAGTAATCCATTGTACTTCTAAAATCAATAGTATGTATATTTTTTTATCGACATTTCCAATCACATTCAGTGATCTGCTTTGCTTCTGGAATCAATTGTACTGTCTTAACATGATCACACTCAAAATCCATTGTGAGCAAGAGGAGAATCATAACAACTATAAGTGAGAAACAAAATTTGAAAGAAAAAATGTTAGCCCATATGATCTGAAATGCATTAAGTGATCTTTTGCAGGTTTGCTAAGATGCCCCAAGAGTTGTAGATTGAGGTGGATAAATTATCTTCGTCCCGATGTGAAGCGAGGACACATTTCTGAAGATGAAGAAGAACTTATTATAAGACTTCACAAACTGCTGGGGAACAGGTAAGAAAGTTCTATGCCATTTTCATTCATTAGGAGAACATATCCAATACTAAATTGAAGATTGATTTCCAAGAGATGAATATGATTTTGTTGCAATTTTTTAACATTTTTTATTAGCATTTTGGATCATATTTCACGATCTATGATCTAATAGCCCATTTTCATGATAGATCATGAAATATGATCGGAAGTATTGATAAACAAATGCCGAATCTAGAAATAACAACAATTGAAGACATTGTATTCTAGTCGTTTATGTTTTGAATCAGGATAGATAATGTGTTTTTGACATTGCAGATGGTCACTGATTGCAAAGAGGGTACCAGGCAGAACAGACAATGAGGTGAAGAACTACTGGAACACTCGTTTGAGCAAGAAACTTCATGGAAATGGAATCGATCCCAACACCCACAAGCCTTTGAGGGCTATTCAGTTTCATGACAGGACTGAAATGAAGTTCACACAAACTGAGAATTCCCCACAACAGGAAGAAAAGATTTCTGAGAATCTCACTAGTTCAAACAATCCAGAGACAAGTGAAGGCTCTCAACAGAGAGATTT
Source organism: Thuja plicata (assembly GCA_018584345.1). Taxonomy (NCBI): domain Eukaryota; kingdom Viridiplantae; phylum Streptophyta; class Pinopsida; order Cupressales; family Cupressaceae; genus Thuja; species Thuja plicata. The sequence continues at coordinate 1,128,634 of MU227756.1, forward strand.
GGTATTGGTAGAATGTGGAGAGCATGTTTGGGAGGGGATGAGTGAAGAGAATATGAGGGACATTTGTGGGTACAATCTACATTCTCCTAGACATGCAAGTATGAGTATGGATTCACTGGAAAACTCTGTGCAAGTCACAAATTCTTTTCGTGAATGTGAGGATGAGACAATGTTTGTCTACGACCTATGGGCTTTGTCTCTTTTTAATAATTAAGTAGTAGGAGACATTTGGCACGAGGTCATAATCAACCTTTCACTGTTAAAGGAAAATGTTATATTACTACTGGGATTATGTGTCTATTATGATATTACTTTGCTGTCTCTGTACTTATTATGTGTCTATTATGATATTACTTTGCTGTCTCTGTACTTAGATGTACTTAGAGAAGCACATTACCATATCTTCTATTTTGTTGACTTAATAGATTGCTCATTGAAAAGCATGTTTGTTCATTTTAATAGATTGATCTATCTTATGTGTTGGATAGAAATATAAATAATTTTATAGATGGAATATTACCGTGTTCTCTATCTACTTTGTTATCTTAATGGATTGATCATTTTATAGATGAAATATTATAATATACTCTACCTACTTTGTTGTCTTAATGGATTGATCTTTTGTTGTTATTTGTATGTTGAATAGAAATAAAGATTGTGAAACAAAGATAAGTTTAAAATATTTTATTATGAAAATTTGTACAATGGTGTATACATAAAGTAGTCAATTTGAATTATAAATTAATAATTGAGACCAAAGAAATATATGTGAAAGGAGATCTAATTATGAAAGGAGGTCATAATCAACCTTTGGCTGTTAGGAAAATGTTATATTGCTAGTGGGATTATGTGTCTATTATGATCCTACTTTGTTGTCTCTGTACTTAGAGAGGCACCCATATCCCATATTTTGTTGACCTAATAGATTGATCACTGAAAAGCATGTTTGTTCATTTTAAGGTATTTTGTTTTGTTGTTACTTGTGTGTTGGATAGACATAAAAATAATTTTATAGATGGAATATTACCATGTACTCTACCTACTTTGTTATCTTAATGGATTGATCATTTTATAGATGAAATATTATAATATACTCTACATACTTTGTTGTCTTAATGGATTGATCTTTTGTTGTTATTTGTATGTTTGATAGAAATAAAGATTGTGAAACAAAGATAAGTTTAAAATATTTTATTATGAAAATTTGTACAATGGTGTGTACATAAAGTAGTCAATTTGAATTATAAATTAATTATTGAGACCAAAGAAATATATGTGAAAGGAGATCTAATTATGAAAGGAGGTCATAATCAACCTTTGACTGTTAAGAAAATATTATATTACTATTGAGATTATGTGTCTATTATGATCCTAATTTGTTGTCTCTGTACTTAGAGAGGCACATTACCATATCCCCCATTTTGTTGACCTAATAGATTGATCACTGAAAAAGCATGTTTGTTCATTTTAAGATATTTTTGTTTTGTTGTTACTTGTGTATTGGATAGAAATAAAAATAATTTTATAGATGGAATATTACCATGTACTCTACCTACTTTGTTTTTGATTAAGGAAAACAGGTTTTGATGGGTCCCTGAAACCCGATACAAAGCAAAAGATCAGAAATAAAGCCCAGCTAAGAGAGACAGAACCTAAAAACAAAACAGGCCAACACATGGCCACCAAAGCTGGTTTTGAAGGGACTCCAGAACCCCGAACAAGGAGAGGAAGAGAAAACAACACCTCCCCAACCCAAGGGAACAATCAGAGAGTTCCCAACCAAAGCCCAACAGACCACAAACAAAGGCCAATCAAGATTTACCTTTAGGCCCGCCCTTGTGTGATTGTAAGTGCATATCAAAAGAGGGCATGGACGACTTCGATTTCTTTCCTTTAACAGTTATCCATCCATCCCCCACCATCGCATCAGCGTTGACCACACTAGCGGGGATAGCGACATCATCACACCCATGATCCCCACATGGAGGAGCAGGGACAACAAAGCCCCCAACACCAGCTAACTAGTCAGCAGAACTAGAGACAATAGTTTCCTTGACTGAAGCAGTATCAGCAACCCCCGAAAGGGCTACATCACCCTCTTGAACCAAGTCAACGATAGGAGCAACAACATCCGCAGACGCTTTATGAACCGAATGATGCTGGTCCGAAGCCCCTATCCACCACGAAGGCGATTTCTTCATTTTAATCCTCTCTAATGAACACTGGGTAGCCACATGACCTGTCATGTGGCATATCCTACAAAGAAATGGAATACCCTCATAATCCAAAGTCTGGATCCAGGGGCCGAAAGGAGAAACCAGAGTAACCTTCTCCAGAAGACCCTTAGAAGCATCTGCTTCCACAAGGATGCGAGCATATGTCAGATGAAGAACGTCAGAGGTGCCTGTATCAACCATATGAAAATCCCCAATGGCCTCCCCAACAGCTTCCAGAACAGAGTCCAGCCAAAGATGCAAGGGGAGATGCGGGAGTCTCACCCAAATGGGTGTTTTTCTAAAAGACTCGGTGAGAGGATCAAAATCCTTATGCTAGGGTTTTCCCATAAGGGGGAAAGATTCATCCTCCCAAGTAAAGCACCAATCACACATAATGATCTTCCTATCTGCAGCATTCCCAAACTTTGCAATAAAAAACCCCTTAGCCGCTGGGTATATCTGAACAAAATCATATATGAGAGGTTCCCAATGCTTGGAAACCCAAGCATGCAAGTCCGCCAAAGAGGGCCAAAAACCCCTAAATCTAAAGATGGCCGCATTAGGAAAAAAATCCTTCGCATTTGAAATGATTTCATCCCCAATTTCTGGTTTTAGCTTTACCACGACGGGGTTTCTAACAGAGACAGGTGTCACTCTAGTAGGACGGGACCTAAGGCCCCCTTTCCTAACAATAGGAGCAGAAGAACTGGCACCATGAATGTGTGCCTCAAAAGCCGCCACATCTGCATACGATCCAGCAGGCAACCGTTGTTGCAGCCCAGGGCTAGCCTGCACGAATCACCCACGCCAACAACCCCAATAGCAGCTAGGGTGACACCAGCAGCATCAGACCCAGCACCAATAGAGGCAGCTGATCCAACAGGGAGGCGGGAAGCGGCATCAAAGGGCTCGTTTGAAATTCCCCTTGAGCGGGAGATGGCAGCAGCGGCAGAAACCATCAAGATAATGTTCGAATATTCAATGATCCCTCTACCTACTTTGTTATCTTAATGGATTGATAATTTTATAGATGAAATATTATAATATACTCTACCTACTTTGTTGTCTTAATGGATTGATCTTTTGTTGTTCTGATTAAGTAAAAACAGGTTTTACAAGGACCCGAAACCTTTACAAAAAACCAAAGAGTACAGCAGGTTTTACAAGGACCTGCAACCTAGAATTAAAAGAAAAATAGTTTTAAAACATAAAACATCTATGCCAAAGCATCAAAATAGGAAGGTACAACAAAACATCGAAACGAACAAAAAAAGTCCCAAAGAGACAACAGGACACAGTAGGGACAGCAAAAAGACCCAATCAGGAGCTCTGAAAGAACATCTACATCTCTTTAACCACCTCCTCAGCTTCGAGGACCATGATTTGCATGTTATTGACCGATGATTTTAGCTCCTCTGTTTCTTTGTCCTCCTTTGGACCCTTTTTCTTAGCGCTGGCTCTGGTACGCGATCCCGGTCCCGTCTTCTCCACTGTATTGCTGTCTTTTTCCTTATTGATCATTTCCAGTTTGTCCATCAGAATTTGTGCATGACCACAGTAAGCTTTCAGGCTTATGAGACATTGTTCTCCTATTTTTTTAACAGATGCCTCCAGTCTTTTCACTTTTTTGTTCAAACTCTTAATTTCATCATCCCTGTTATCCTTTTCCATCTTGTCTTTAATATAATTGATTTGTTTTTCCATGATTTCCACCTTGTTGGCATACTCAGCCTGAGCTTCCGATTTTCCAACAACATCTCTCATTTCTTTCAAACACTCAGCCACTGGTTTATCCCCTATCCCCATTCTGCTGAGAATTTTCATGTCCTCTTGAGTTTTCTCAACTTGATTTTTTAAAATAACCTGATCACTATACATGTTATTAATCAGACCAGAAAAATCTTCAATAATACCTTTATTGTTTTTCTTTGTATTATCCCCTTTTTCCAGATTATCAGAGTACTCTTTGAACCCAAAATCCCCATCTTTATTCTGGTCCAAAAGAACATCCCCCTTCTGAGTATCAGTTTTCAGCTCCCTAGTTTTGGTCAGCATGTCCTCTTTTTCGTTATCTCTATTTTCTTTTTCCTTCTTCTTCCTCTTGTCAGGGGTATTGTCTTCCTCGTCAAAGGTAAGAACAATTCTTCTCCTATTGGTATTATTGTTTCTGCGGGTCTCCTTCCCCTCAACTCTCTTCATTTTTTTTCCCTCCTTTTTAGTTGTTTTATTTTCTGTCTCAGTTTCAGAATCCCCAATATGGGTATTCTTCTATTTCTTTTTTTTATTGTCAGCCCCAATTTCAGTCTTAGTTTCCGAGTCAGCAGTCTGGGTTTTCTTTTGAGTTTTCACTTTGCCCTTTTGTTTTCTACTATCTATCTCCCATTCCTCATCACTTTCCTCAGAATCCGACCCTTCATAGCTATTTTTCTTCTTCTTTTTAGGGATACCCCTTTTCTTATTTTTAGGGGTAGAGTAACCTCTAGCCTCTCCTTCACTTTCCGTATTCTCTTCAAACATGCTATCTTCCTCCTCCCCTTCTGTTTCTTCCGCATCCTTTAATTTCTTCTTCTCCACTGACCTAGCCAGTTTTTTAGCTTTCAGCACCTCAAAGACAAGTAACATGAGTCCCTAGTGGGAAGCATGGTCCCCCTTGGGATCTTTCTGGTAACTCGTGATAGTAGCTTCTAACGAGCTGAGTAAATAATAAGGTAAACTAATTTTCACCTTATGTCTAAAGTGATTTAACAGCATAAAGTGGTGCCCTCTCGCTCTAGTAAACCTACCATCCAATGTTATATAGCTAATAAGGACATACAGAACATACCTCCAAGGCCTGGAAATGCGCTTAGGGTTATGGTTGGAGGTGTCGATCTTCACCAATCTGTTCTTCTCTTTCTCATCAGCCGGGAAAGTCTCCCATGCTTTGTCAGAGATCAACCTGTCACGGTAGAACTTTATACCCTCTGTCCCCATTCCCGTGGCTTCAGCAACAACATTCTCTGTAACTTCCATATATTCATCGTCCACTAAAATCTTACCCTCCTTCCATGTCTTCTCAAAAATCCTAGTGATATTAGGATTTCCCCCATGCAGACGCTCCAGATAAACAGCAAGACCACCTTCTTGCAGGATCCTCCACACCTCCTCATTCTTTTTCCACTGACTACAGCTAACAGGTTCAATATGCTTCTTGTTACCTCCCATCTTTTCTCTGCAATTTCTGTATTTTTTGTTCTTGGCTCTACAGGTAATGCCAAAATGATCCTTTCAAAAACAAAAAAAGACCCATAAAGCGTGCCATATCCAACTTAAAATCATTACCTTATACTGCCACCTTTTAATGCCATTATGACACATCACCTGAGTATTATTGGTATTAAAATAACTTTCCATTGATGATGACTTTCTGACGACTTCCCCGGCGCTCGTTCTCGAGCATTAACTTAACTTCAATTGGCCACTTGTTTCCATCATTCCACTGAACCACCTCATCACCTTTGCATGTGTGATTAGCCGCCCAGTCAGCAACGCCATTGGCTTCGCGGTAATTATGAGTGATAATGCAACACTCAAAAGAATTTATTATCTCCTTTGCTTTTTGAATTGTATTGTATATAGTCCATGATGCGGGAAACTCATTGTTTAAACACTTTATTATGTTAAGGGAGTCCCCTTCGATCCAGACTTTCGTACATCGTATCTCTTTAGCATAATTAACACCTTGAAGAGCCGCACAAGCTTCTGCAACATGATTAGTTTGATGGCCAATAGGAATAGTTTTGATACCAATGCACACACCATTTTCATTTCTGATAACAATTCCACAACCAGCCACCCCTGGGTTGCCCTTAGAGGCCCCATCAAAATTCACTTTCTGCCAGCCCTTAGGGGGACAATCCCATCTAGCATCTTCTCTTTTTTCCTTTGTGATCTTATCATCAGTTTTACCATACAGATTCCAATTTTTAAGTACTGAAATATCGTTCTCTTGTTTTGATTCAGCAACCTCATCCTTCAGCTTAACATTCTCCCTTATACCTCTTTTAATCTTGTAGAATACTTCCTTTTCATTAGTGCTTTTGTCCCTAAAAAGTATGTCATTTCTTTCCCTCCAAACCCCCCAACAAACATGTGGGAGGACAAATTTCCACATCTAAATAATAGTTTTATTCTTTGAGGGATATATCCAAGCTTTAAAAAAACTCTCCAAATTGTTAGGGAAAACCCATTCAATATTAAAGATCTGAAGAAAGAAGCCCCAAATTTTTTTGGCATAGGAACAATGAATAAATATATTCTCAACACTCTCTTCCTCTTGCTTGCACAAATAACATCTATTCACTATGCTCATACCTTTTTTTCTAAGATTATCAGTAGTTAGAATTTTATTCTGCATCATAATCCAGAAAAAAACATTGATTTTTGGTATGAGGATTTTATACCAGACTTTGGCCCAAAAAGGCTCAATGACTTCCTCATGCTCCATCTGATACAGAGAAGAAACAGTAAGTTTTCCATCCGGGCTATGTTTCCAAACAACAGTGTCCTCTTCCTCAATCAAGTTTATCAAATTGAGAGAGGAATTCAAATGTCCCAATCTTTTGTCAATAATAGATAGGTCCTTCCAATGATCCTTGTCCCAATAATCAGCAACATTCCTGCCATACTTAGCTTTACACTGATTCTCATATATACTCCAATCCGGACTATCTTTCAGGGGAGAATGAAGAAGCCATTTGTCCTCCCAGAAAAGTACATTTTTACCATTTCCCACTTTCCACTTGATACCATTTATAATCCTATTCTTATTTTTCATAACATTTTTCCAGATGAAGGACCCCATCCCTTCATTGTCCTTGTTTAAAAAAACCTCAAAATTAGGCCTTTCCTTATTATACTTCTTATCCCATATCAAAGTCCATTCTCCTCTTGAGTTGTAATATCTCCATATGAGTTTGGTTAGAAGATTATCATTCAGATTCTTTA
>MU227756.1:1147798-1161247 GCA_018584345.1 Thuja plicata
AGTTAAAAACAAAGACGTTTTAGCCCTACTTTCATCCCTAGATTTGAAGAGGGGTCTACAAATAAGGTATCAAGCACTTCATAATTACCTTTGTCTTGTGCTCTCAATTGACAAATCTAAGAATTGCTTAAGATGGTAAACTTTATCTAAATAAATTCTAGGAATATTCTTAAGGGGAAATATACATATGATCTATTTCTTATTCCTCAATCATTATTATTTTATTGGTTGTAACTTTCAATTAAAATATATTATTTTGTTTTAACTTATTTACTATATTATCTCTTTTTTTTTCAAGATAAAATTTGAATGTTGTTAATTTACATTTTGTAAAACAATTAAAACATAAACTTCAATTATCACTATGTTGTAAAGCAAAAAAGTGGACCAAAGAGCATTGCCAGTTATGTAAAGGAGAGTTGAGGAAGGATTTATTTAACTATTCGTTAACAATTGTATTTCATTTTTTTGTGAATACCATATTTTCTAGTCAAAATGTCTTTGATATAGTTTCTAGACCTTCATTATTCTCTACTCTTTAATAAAGAGTTTTTATATAAATAATGACTTCACTTATATATTTGCAAATGGTTGCTCTCAAATCACCAATCACAGTGGAGAGGAAAGTAAATCCCAATATAGATGACCAACTTCCAAGCCACGTAATAATCTCATTTTATACAAGGAAAAATCAGCCTGCAATCATCCACTAAAACATGAAAACCATTAGAGGGTTAGCATTCAAAGATTCAGATAGGATGATACAAACATGAAAACACAAAAAGTATCCTCATATCATCGGATAGAGCTAGAAATAAGTGCACCCAAGAGGCTTGTTTGATTTTCTCTCTTATGGAGGTGTGAAAGATCAAACAATATGAACAAAGGATCAAAATTGGATGGAAATGTTTTTAAGAAAATGGATCAACAAAAAAATAGCACAAATAGTTGAAAGATGTTTCTTGATTTTTGTATCATGTCTTTTAGCAGATCAATGATGTATTGGACTAGATAAGCAATGGTGGAGACATGATTTTTTCTTGATTTATGCTTGTAAGGTTGATTCCTCGACGTATGCAAGTTAGTCTAATGACATGATCATAAAAGAATCATCAAGGATATTTGAATATCAAAAGGGATCATACCTTTATTTGTTTACGTAAATAGATATCTTAGGCATTTATATTTCTCGTATCTTAATGCCAATATCCACAGTTTACAACATTAAATCCGACAAAAGAGGTATTCATAATCCCTTGGTTTGCAAATCTAAGTAGTGAGGATTGTACCATTTTTGTTATTGACATCTGCGGCACAAGGTATTCATACAATCATGGTTGAACGTTTCACTAGTGAGGGTTGTACCTTTTTAGGTTCTCAAAAAGGCTCAATGATGAAAATAGAAAAAATTAATGCAATCCAGTGATAAGTGACAATGTTAGTTGCATTTGCATTCATTTTAGATTACTCTTACATGATGATTTTAATGGGATTTCCCAAAAAAGGGGGTACTAATCAAAAGGGGGTAACCAAGGTCACATCATCAAAATTTCTCCTCAAACATGGAATATACTGGACTTTAGCAAAAATAAAGTATTTTAGATTAAATCATTACATAAGTTACATTTAGGTTTATAATTTGTTCATATATAGATTATTTCATCATTAAGTACATTTCATTTATTGATTATCACTCATATAGATGCATTGAACCATATCACTATACATTAATTATTAATTATATGCATTAAGTATATAATCATGTATCATTAATCATTATCAACATTATCATGGTTAATCTTATCATTGCATATCAAAAATAACTAAAAGCATCAATCATTTAGATTCATCTCATAGTACATTCCAGTACATACATTTTCATATCGCAAAAGCATTATGCTTTACCACAGATTTTATTTACACTACATTTCAATAACATACATACATCACATTGCATTAAACCATCTAGGTACATCACATAAAATTATCTATTTCATATCAAGGCATCAATCATAACATCATTCATTTAAATTCATCTAGGATCATTTACTTTGCCATCCCACATTATAATAATTTAAACCTCATTTTATAGCATCATCACATGTACATATAACATGTGTAAGTATAAAGGCATTCATAGAAGCATTTAGGAAAATAAAGTATATATTTCCATACATCCATACATATGCATAGAAAACCACAAAAATGAGCATATAGATATAATCATGTAAAAGTTGCATCCATGTCTATATCATCAAAAACATATAGTCCAACATATAATGACATCAGAAAGGGGATAAACAATCAAAAAAGTGAGTGTGTCTATCAAAATTCAATCAAAATTCGGATAGAAAAGTGTCCAACCAAGGCAAATCCATGTCCACATCTATTTGGTAATAAAGATACTGCAATCAATGTTGCTAGGATAGATGATAACGGGACATACCACTATCTCATCCTACACCATGGTATCGTCTCATCACCAATAGTCATATCTTCAAACACTCATCGGCATGTCGCTCACTCATACACTGAATCATAATATACCAATTATTCCATAACAGGAATCCACAAGATCCTGTACATATCCTCTGGGGTAATCATCATCTCACCCATAGGAAGATGGAATATGTTGTGATCAGAATGCCAACATTCTGCTAAGGCAGCAAGTAGACCCTTGTTCATCCTCAACTGGGGCATGTCAAGCAGATACCTCAAGCTACATCGCCTAATCACATGTATATCCTCTGAGGATAACTCTTGTATCATATTGAATGGCCAAGGGTATAACCCTCAAACATTCAATTTCCCCATAGGAACTTGTTTTGCATCAAACACAATCATTCAATCAACATCATTTTTTTATTATCTAAAGTTCATCCAATAGTCAACCTATCACTTATCTAACTCTTTTTGAGTGCATCAACCTTTTTTGTTTCTCTAGATATTGAGAGCAAAATACAACTTACCATCATCCTATTTGACTTTTTTTTATAAACATTAATAATATCAATACAATGATCATGATTGGCATCATACACTTTGGTTCAAATCAACATCATACATGAGGGAACTCACATCACTATTCATTCAATGGATTCATTACGATAGATTATTTAATAAAAGTGCAAGAATCAAGCACCTATCACACCTTGGATTTATTCTGATATGCATATGTCCCTAAACAACTTGCATTTGCATATCAAAGTGCATAAGCACGAAAAATAGTTGTGGAAGCACGCTAATTCATAAAAGATGCTCCTAAATAAGCATAGTCAATACAAAATAGTATAAAAGCACACAAACAACTTGCATAATGCACTAGGAGTGCTTAGGCACCACAAGAAGTCATGGAGGCGCCCCTACTCCTCTACATTGCCAAAAAGTGTGCATATGAGCGATGAAAATTCATTGAATCTTCACAAAAAGGAGACTATGTCAAAAAGTGTGCATAGGAGCGATGAAAACTTGTGGAAGTGCCACAAAAGGGAGAATATGCCAAAACACGTGAATAGGTACTAAGACAACTTGTGGAAGCACTAAAACATGGGGAATATGCCAAAACAAGTGCATAAGCACTCCAAAATCTTGTGGAAGTGCTACAAGATGAGGAATATGCCAAATCTAAGGTGTACACATTGTAAAAACATTCATAAGTGCTATAACACTTTCTTAAACCCTAGTGTAGGTGCTCCAAAACATCATGGCAGCACTTGAACATCATGCACAAGTGTCATAATGGCATGTATAGGCGCCAAAATGTTTAAAAGGATTCCAAATTCAATAAATAATGATGCCTACATCAAACTTTCCACTATATAAATTAATTTTGAAGGAAAAAACAATATTGGGAACATATCGGGACTCCATACGCTCTCAAATGTTGAAAATGCCTCTCACATTCAAATCTATGCTCTCAGATAGCTTCCACCAAGGATAAAAATCAAATCTCAGAGCAAAATTTGCAAAATGAACATGAAGAAATGAGAGGGAAAAAGTCATATTTCTCTTTTAAACCCACTTTTACCTTTTTGGTGGGGTTTTTTTATCACATCAATTTATTAAAAGGAGTTCTTTTTAATGCATCATTTTGACCGGGGCATTTGTACACATCATTGCTTACCAGGGAATCAATTGAAATAAGGATTTTTATTGACATATCCCAAACTCATTTCAAATCTCAAAATCATCCAAATTGGTAACGTTTATTTCAATTCATTTCCAGAGGGGGCATATGATTGTAATCATGAAAAATCATTCAAAACATGAATAATCATTTGAAATCATCAGCGGGGCATCAAATTCAAGTTCAATTTATCATCAAAGATTCATATCAAGGTTTTCATCAAATCTGCATCATTATCCAACATCAAATCAAATCTGCATCATTATCCAACATCAGTCAAATCTGCATCAACATCAATCAATCAAATCAATATCAAAGCATCAAAATGGATCAAGGAATCACATCAAGGTTTTATCATCAAGGCATCAAAGGGACCAAAATTGAAATTGGGGAATCACATCAATGTTTTATCATCAATAAATTAGTGTTACATCATCAAGTTCATCAAAGCAACATCAATCATCCAATCAAACATCAGATATTCTTAAAACAACATGCTTTGCACATTTCTTCAAAGAGGGGCATTTATACACACTCTGATTTGGTCAGCCAAAGTCAAAGTGGTCAACTCAATGAAATATTATGGATTAACTAATGAAACAATTAATTAATTAAATTCAAGCTAAGAGGGATTATTAAACTATCTAATTGATTTGTTCTATTAGTTATGTAGTTTAATTCAATTAAATCAAATCCAACCTATCTAATCCCCCTCCATTGCTAATTTAATTAATTGTTTAAATTAATTAATTCCTAAATACTTTCAACAACCACAAAGGGGACAAAATTTAATTAGCTAATGAAAAGGGATAATTGAAAGCACATGGATCACTCCAAGATTTTCTATCTTAGCCACTCATTTAGACTTTTGCTTGTTGGAAATACAATATGGGAAAGCAAGATACTGAGAGGGGGGGTGAATCAAATCTTAAAACTTTTATCCTTTAAAACAAAACTGATCCACAACCATGCATAAATGAAATTTATCTATCAACTAGTAGCATCCATGATGGTAAATAAATAACTCAAGACATAATTTTGGTAACCCAGAAACCCAATAAGGTAAAACTGGGGTGGGGATGACACCCACAAAAATCTTCACTACTGCAGCAATAAAGTGTGCCTGTTAGGGCTACAAAGTTTGATCACAATATGTAATCTACCTGGTTAAAGGTTTGCTTGGTTAAGAGCTATTGATCATTACAATCTACCTTGTAAAAGGATTTAAACTTACAACAAAGTAAGCACTCGACTAAGAGATTTAGAAAGGTCTGTTAGAACCACTCTGTTAAGAGATTTCACCAGATACACTGGTTAAAATGTCTCAAGAATTGATCCTTCGTTATGCACTCTGATGCTGATAACAGATCTCCTCTTTCCAATACCTTCTCTGATCTAATAATCTGATATGTCTTTACTCTGTTTCTCACTCTTCTTTCACTCTGCTAGATCTATGCTTCTATCAAAATAACCCTTTATACATCTCTCATGTACGCATACACTTCTCCTCTCTTACACACCTTCTCACACTTGCATAGTTTTAGGGTTTAAGAAGCAATCTTATATACTTTATGAATCTGGCATCTAGATCTAGATCAACGATCAGGATCAAATGCTTATGTCGCTTGGGCATTCCAATTTTCTGATTAGCTCCATGCCATGCATTGGGATCAAATAATTAATGCACAATTAACTCTGTTGAAATTATTAAATGCATGAACAAGTCAGCCCAAAATAGTTTACCTTGAAGTTTGTGTCATTCCAAACATATATGTCAAAACTGTCATGCTCGGCACATTGAGACTCTCACGCTCGACATGAACATGATCAACTTTTTCTTGATTGTCGAGTCACTCAGAAACCATTAATCTTCTTGGAAATGACTATGACAGATAGCTTGGCCTATACTGGATAGCTCAGCCGCAGTGATGACCGGCTAAACTGCCTAGATAAATGACTAAGTGTGGGACACTAATGATCAACAAAACTTAGAGATCAACAATCTCCCCCTTTGATATTAGTGGCAAAAACACACTTATCATTTCTTTATGTCCACAAAATTTTTCCTTACACAACGTACTCCCCCTAATATTATACTTCATACTTACATAATATACATGCCTTATAAAATGTTATGCCTGATTTTGCACATCTTTATCTGATTCCCCCTTGTTTTTGTCACTGATAGTTGTAGGGTTTAAGTCATACTTATCCAAAAATGACTTATGAAGCTGTAATGTTAGTGCAAACATTGTATCCCAACTATCCTTCACAAACTTCATGACATGTAGCTTAATTTCTAGCTCAGCAGCTAGACTTACCAAACTATCTGTTGTAGAGTGATGAGAATCCCTCTTGAATAATTCATTTGCAGCTTTAAGTTCCTTCTGTATAACCTCCAGATGAGGTATTAAGGCAGTCTGAATAGTTATTAACTTTTCTCTTATTCTGCCATCTTCAGCCATAAGCTCGGCTAATCTTCTTTGTGTATGACTCAACTTGTCAAAATGTAAGGAGCTAGAACTAGCATCCATACTCAATGTACTCCGTGTTGACGTCAAAGCTAGTTGCACATTCTCAATAAGCTTTTGGTTATCCTTGGTAAAGAATTCTACATCACATAACTTTTTATACAAGGAATAAACATTATTTGCAACTTCTTCAAGAATACTAATAAGAGAAGAAAGTTCAACCTGTTTGATAGAAATCTCTGCTGATATCTTCTCCAAAACTTTGCTCTCAAATTTTCTCTCAGACCATTGTAGCAACTTCTCATTTGCCTCAATATTTTCATCATTTACTTTCTGCACAATATGGACCAACTGTTCCAAGATTGATGTTTGTTCATTAATATCTATTATATCAAAATCATTAACAAAAATATCTTTCATTTCATGTAACACTTGCTTTTTTTGGTGCTCCCTCTTCAGCTCCTCTTGTTTCTTCTTCCTCTTCAAAAGGTCTTGCAGAGTCTGAATCTGCTCATATGTCAAGTTATCTGTATCCCATTTAGGAATCACAATCACTTCATCCAAAGTGAAACTTGGACTTGGTGACTTCCTCTTATGTGACTTCTTCATTTTGATTTCTGAAGAACTGATACTAGGCTCAGGTATTTTGATATCTTTACCTTTGTCAGTATTAATTTCACTTGCTACCTTCATCTGAGTCAAGATTACCTGCTGATTAGGTACACTTCCTATTTTAGGTGCAGTGGGAGTAGATGATGCAGGGTGTGGTAGATCCACCAACACTTGTATAGCCTCTTGTTCTATAGGATTATTTGCAATCACTTCCATCTTATCTCCACTCTCTAAAAATGTTTGTACAACCTCTAAACTAGGTGGATTTGTATTGATTACCTCCTTTTCTTCTTCTTTCTCTGACTCGACCTCAGTTGCCCAAATAGGTGATTGAATACTTGTGTCTTTCAGCTCATTCTAATCCTTGGCATCCACATTGCTATTTTCTCCAAGTGTATTGTCAATGGGACTGTCCATTGTCAAATTTGTAATTTGTTCATCACCTGTTTCCTTTTGGGGTTCTTTTTCAATTTTTGCCTGCTGGGTAGCAGTTTCTTTCTCCATTTCCTTTGGCTCTAAGTTTTCTTCATCTTTCTCATCAGTCTTCTTAGTAATTAACCCAAAGATTTCCTTCCATATTCTGGTGCTCTATTGTACTACACCTTCAACATCATTCCTTAGAATTTCATAGGCTCTCTGTTTAGGAATAAACTTCCTTTGATATTCTTCAATGAATTTATCTATCTGTTTCTTTGTTAAGTCAGGAATGACTTTAGCTAATGTTCCTTCCCTTATTTGTCTTTCATTCATTAGTGCATATTTCCATTTCTGAGACAAAATATCATATAGTTCTTCAGGGCCATGGTCTCCTATCTCTATAGTTGTCATTTTGAATGTTCCCATCATATCTATTAATGCCTCCTGAATCTTATGCTTGTTTACTAAACTCTATTTTTTATACTTGATAAATTTGAATCCTGCAAATCTAGTTGAACCTCTGATGTTCTTACATACCTCATCAATATTGATTTTGTGTTTGTGTGATGTTATGTGTATGTTTCTTAGTACATTCATATTTGTCTCCTCATCATCTTCAAACTCTAAGTATAGCTTCCTCCTTGGTCTTTTCTTAGCAGGTTGGCTCAGCACAGCCTTGGTTTCAACTTGTTTTCTCTTCCCTGAGCTTCTCTTCCCAGCATTCTTCTTTGTATATAATTTTTCTATCTGGGAAAGAGATGATGCCTTGGTCCTTGGTTGGTTAGCAATAGGAGGGGTAGCCTTAGTTTTAGCTTTGCTTTGTTTAGTTGCCTCAGCAACCACTGGCTGCTTCCCTTTACCTTTCACTATGACCTCCTCTTCAGGTTCACTTTCCTCTTCTTCTTCACTAGACATATCTTCTCCATGTCATGTTGACAAGCCCAAAGGTGGATCCTCTACTTCTTCATCACTCTGAATTCCAACTATCTTCTTCAGATTTTTGACAGTTTTCTTCCTTTTCCTCTCTTTAGTGCCATCCTTTAAATCCATAGTGATTTTGGACTTAGCTTCTTCATAGTTTCCAAAACATTTCATTGTACTATCAATTTCTTTTGCCAATAGAGTTGTTATAGCTGTAGATGTCTCGTCAATGTTTACTTCATAAGCTAATGGCATCAGCCATGATACCCTTGGCACTACTGCCTGCACACAGGTGTAATCTGTGTCTACTAGGAAACATACATCTTCATAATGTTTTTCAACTAGTGAACTGGGAATTCTACTCCTTAATCTCATCTTTTCCTTGAATTCCACAAAATATGTTCCCATCACATTGTCAAAATTATCACCTAACTGCTGAATAAATGCATTGATTTGTTGTGTGATAGGTCTATCTATTTTCCACACTATGTTTCCAAAAGTAGGAAATGTATTCTGTATGTAGACAAATATGCAAACGAGTAGAGATCCAAACTTACATATTGAGTTCTTTTCCTTCCCAATTGAAGCAAGTTTCTTGCCTAGTTGCATCAGTTGAAGCTCGGCAAGGTCATAGGTATGATCCTTCTTCACAATCTTCCAAGCTTGGTCCACTGCAATGTAGGGGACACTGTCCAGTCGGCTTGATTGATAAAACTTATGAGCTATAACCCTCACTACAAAATCAAGCTCCAAATTTGTAATTGTAGATATCGCCATCCCTCTTTTTTTCCAAACGGCTCCAGTGAAT
This sequence comes from Thuja plicata, assembly GCA_018584345.1. Lineage (NCBI taxonomy): Eukaryota > Viridiplantae > Streptophyta > Pinopsida > Cupressales > Cupressaceae > Thuja > Thuja plicata. The sequence continues at coordinate 1,157,154 of MU227756.1, forward strand.
TCTTCTATGTTTTCTTTACTCTGACATCTCATAGTTTTCTTCTCATTTAGAATTGGATAACCTGTTACTCGATGAATGATCTCCCTTGTTATCTTGATTGGTCCATTTTCCAGCCATATGTTCATGTCATGTACATGACTCAAAACAATATTGATCCATTCCATTTTGAACTCTCTCAGAAAGTCTAGGGCATGAGTTAACCCTCTCTCGACTAAGTGTTTATTTTCATCTTTTAGGGCTCCATCTGTGCATAATTTTTTGTAAGATGCCCTAAGCTCGTGATCTCCAACTTCACTTATATTTCACATATAGCATGACCTTATATCATGGATCATAAGTACCTTCGCTAGAATTGATGATAGCGGTCCGGTCAGATCACCCTTGATGTCGCTCTTAGGAACTGCTCAGAAATTAGGAGGCACACATGTGTCGCTCCTTACCAATTGAACGTTTAGCAACTCCTTCTCCATTCTCTTAGCTGGTGCAAAAGAACTTGCGGCCATTTTCTCTGAAAAATAGGGTTTCAAGGATCACGGACAGAGTACCTCAGAAAGTGACAAAATCTGCACTTTTCACTGAAGAGGTTGCGGATGGCACACTGTAGAAATATTAAAAAATCTTTGTTGAATTCAAGTTCACAAATGCACAATCGCTCTTATAAAATTCTTAATCGCATGGTGAGAAGAAATGAAGTAGCTCTTCCCTTTATATAGACTCCAACGGTCAAAAGTTAGGTCAGCATTAAATGTTCTTTATGTTGAGTGAGTGCCAAACAACTATCCTCGGCTGACTCACAAAATTCACTTACCACTCGGTCGTCAAACAAAACTTACTCGGCATACATTAGAAATATACCGTTGTTCGACACCTATAGTGCATTATGACTTTTCTCGCTACATAACTCAAAATATGTCCTGATGCATCTTATCATATGTAGATATGGACTACTGCACTTTTATATGTTAGGAACTAATAAAAGATATGAGATATAAACATAGTTCCTTACATACCTTTCTTTACTTAATTAGTGATGGTAAGATCACCTAATCCATTGGATTGGGTGACCTCAACTTTAGTAGCTTCACTGCTGCATGGTTCTGCTTTCCTTATCCATGTCTGGTTCATCTGTTCTCTAATCTGCTCAATAGTGGGAGTAGGTACCCTTTTTTTGCAATCTTTCCTAGTATGACCAATTTTTAAACAATTATAGTAAACTAGGCTTCCATTCATCCAATTCTTAGATTTACCTCTGAAATGTGTCTTTATGCAGTTTTCTGGAACATGTCCATAGTCACCATAGGAATGATAGCTATGCCATGTGTTATAATCCCAATTTTAAGTATTACCCTTCCTTGGTGCTTTTTCTTGTATCTTTGATGTTCATTTTTGTTTAGCATTGGATCTGCAATCTTGTGCTCTATGTCCAATTTTTTGACAGTTAAAACAATACCCATTGAATCTAGGTGTGGGAGGTGCATTATTTGCTTTTGCCCAATATTCATGTGCTTGGTGTCCAAAATTATTATAGTTAAAGCAATAACCATTAAACTTAGGTTTAGGATTGGACTTATCATTCTTGCTTCGACAGATGTTTGTTGTGTGTCTTGATTTTCCACAGTGATGGCAACAGGCTTGTTGTTCTTTGAATTTGCATTCCTCTTTTCACCAATCTTAGATGATTCTGCTTTATCAGTAGATGTCTGATGTTCGATGTGACCTAATCCAGAAGAATCTTTAGATCCCCTTGATGCTTCCATCAAGTTTTCAAAATGAGTCAAAGCTTCATTGGGTCTGTTCAATCTTTCATTCAGTTCTTTCTCAGATCTCAATTCATCTTTCAATTGACTATTCTCAGATCTCAGATTTATCATTTCCATGTCTTTCCTACTGATCTCCTGATTTGCAAGTAGTAGTTGATTCACCATGTCAACCTGATTGTTTGTCATCATTTGTACTTCATGTGTCCTTTCATCAAATCTGGTAGACATCATTCTTTTATCTTCCTCAGCCATAGCTTTGTCATCTTCAGCTTTCTTCTTTTGTTCCACTACTTAACATAGTCTTACTGTTTGCATTTCTTGTTCTCTTTTCAGGTTTATGACTTCTTCACACAATGTATTGTTCCTTTCCAGTAGATCTGCAATTTCTACATCGCTCTTAGTAGAGTTTCCATTCTGAAATAGTTTTGCAGTGTCTTCTTCCTAATAATGAGTATCATTCATTTGTTTGGCCAAATCTTTCATTGCTTGTAAGGACTTATTTAGTTCCTGTCTTGCATTTTCAAGCTGATGTAATGCTAGCTGAATTTCAATCTTTTGATTCTCAATGACTTTACCCAATTTGTAAATCTCCATCTCAAGATCTATACTCTCAAGATGATTAAAACCTTTTGTAGGAGAACTAAGCTCTGATCCAATTTTTGGAAATACAATATGGGAAAGAAAGATACTGAGAGGGGGGGTGAATCAAATCTTAAAACTTTTATCCTTTAAAACAAAACTGATCCACAACCATGCATAAATGAAATTTATCTATCAACTAGTAGCGTCCATGATAGTAAATAAATAACTCAAGACACATAATTTTGGTAACCCAGAATCCCAATAAGGTAAAACTGGGGTGGGGATGACACCCACAAAAATATTCACTAGTACTGCAGCAATAAAGTGTGCCTGTTAGGACTACAAATTTTGATCACAATATGTAATCTACCTGTTAAAGGTCTCCCCAATTAAGAGCTATAGATCATTACAATCTACCTTGTAAAAGGATTTAAACTTACAACAAAGTAAGCACTCGGCTAAGAGATTTAGAAAGGTCTGTTAGAACCACTCTATTAAGAAATTTCACCTGATACACTGGTTAGAATGTCTCAAGATCTGATCCTTCATTATGCTCTCTGATGCTGATAACAGATCTCCTCTTTCCAATACCTTCTTTGATCTAATAATCTGATATGTCTTTACTCTACTGCTCACTACTCTTTCACTCTACTATATCTATGCTTCTATCAAAATAAAAATTTATACATCTCTCATGTACGCATACACTTCTCCTCTCTTACACACCTTCTCACACTCTCATAGTTTTAGGGTTTAAGAAGCAATCTTATATACTTTACAAATTTGGCATCTAGATCTAGATCAATGATAAGGATCAAATGCTTATGCCGCTTGGGCATTCCAATTTTCTGATTGGCTCCATGCCACGCATTGGGATCAAATAATTAATGCATAATTAACTCCGTTGAAATCATTAAATGCATGAACAAGTTGGCCCAAAATAGTTTACCTTGAATTTTGTGTCATTCCAAACATATATGTCAAAACTGTCTTGCTCGACACATTGAGACTCTGGCGCTTGACATGAACATGATCAACTTTTTCTTGATTGTCAAGTCACTCGACAACCATTAATATGCTCGGCAACAACTATGCTGGATAGCTCGGCCTATACCGGATAGCTCGGCTGCAGTGATGACCGGATAAACTGCCTAGATAAATGACTAAGTGTGGGACACTAATGATCAACAAAACTTAGATATCAACATTGCTATCCTCAACACTCATTTTATCATCTTGTCCCCCTATTTGAAACACAACTCACCCCCTCTCATCCAACCATGGTTAAATCACTCTACCCCCTACCCTTGGGGAAATCCTATAAATAGAATGCATTTTTTAGCGCAAACAACCAATTCATATCCATTATTATTTGCATTATCATTATAGCCAATTTGCATCCATGTTTAGAGTAATTTACATTCAATATAGAGTTGTAATAGCATAATAAGGATTCAATTCATTATTTTTTCATAATTGCACATCATTTTCACTCTCATTTTAGAGGTTGTCACTTTAGGGTTGCTCATTGGCAATTGAGAGCATTCATATTGTCCTTCTAATTAGAGAAACATGATACATTCTTGAGTATTTTGGTTTCAAATAGCTTAATTAGTCAATTTGAGTTCCTAATCGAATTTTTTGATGAAATTAAAACCCATTAGAGATCTTACCGTCTAGATTTCAAAAATATAAATTTTATAGTGATATGATAAATTTTACTATTTTTACAATATTTATTAATCAAAAGTG
>MU227756.1:1161893-1194367 GCA_018584345.1 Thuja plicata
ACAACAAAGTAAGCACTCGACTAAGAGATTTAGAAAGGTCTGTTAGAACCACTCTGTTAAGAGATTTCACCTGATACACTGGTTAGAATGTCTCAAGAACTGATCCTTCATTATGCACTCTGATGCTGATAACAGATCTCCTCTTTCCAATACCTTCTTTGATCTAATAATCTGATATGTCTTTACTCTACTGCTCACTGCTCTTTCACTCTGCTATATCTATGCTTCTATCAAAATAAAAATTTATACATCTCTCATGTACACATACACTTCTCCTCTCTTACACACCTTCTCACACTCTCATAGTTTTAGGGTTTAAGAAGCAATCTTATATACTTTACGAATCTGGCATCTAGATCTAGATCAACGATCAGGATCAAATGCTTATGCCGCTTGGGCATTCCAATTTTCTGATTGGCTCCATGCCATGCATTGGGATCAAATAATTAATGCACAATTAACTCCATTGAAATCATTAAATGCATGAACAAGTCGGCCCAAAATAGTTTACCTTGAATTTTGTGTCATTCCAAACATATATGTCAAAACTGTCTTGCTCGACACATTGAGACTCTGGCGCTTGACATGAACATGATCAAATTTTTCTTGATTGTCAAGTCACTTGACAACCATTAATATGCTCGGCAACAACTATGCTGGATAGCTCAGCCTATACTGGATAGCTCAGCTGCAATGATGACTGGATAAACTGCCTAGATAAATGACTAAGTGTGGGACACTAATGATCAACAAAACTTAGATATCAACATTGCTATCCTCAACACTCATTTTATCATCTTGTCCCCCTATTTGAAACACAACTCACCCCCTCTCATCCAACCATGGTTAAATCACTCTACCCCCTACCCTTGGGGAAATCCTATAAATAGAATGCAATTCACATCCATTATTATTTGCATTATCATTATAGCCAATTTGCATCAATGTTTAGAGTAGTTTACATTCAATATAGAGTTGTAATAGCATAATAAGGATTCAATTCATTATTTTTTCATAATTGCACATCATTTTCACTCTCATTTTAGAGGTTTTCACTTTAGGGTTTCTCATTGGCAACTAAGAGCATTCATATTGTCCTTCTAATTAGAGAAACATGATACATTCTTGAGTATTTTGGTTTCAAATAGCTTAATTAGTCAATTTGAGTTAAAATAGTTGAATTTAAGTTTCATGATGGTATTTTAAACATACTACACTATGGTGCTATCCCTTGAATCTATCATAGAATTATGTAGCATCTTTTCCCCTATAATCAAGGTCAAGAAGAAGGACATATGTTTGGACTTGTCTATTTCTTCTTACGTTCCTTCTTCTTGATTGTTAACGAAAGTAGTGGGTTTGTTATCAACAAAGGCATCAACTACTTCTTTTGTCATTGCTTGCTCGCTCTCCTTGGAAAATTATTCTCAAATAGCTCTTTCTCTTTCTTCAAGATCCTCCCAAAGTAGAGACTTTTTCTCTAGAATAGCTAAGATATCCCATAGATAAATATTAGTTGATTCCTTTTTAAATTTCTCGATCACGTTAAGTGATCCGAGCAAAATATTTTTGGGTTCCTTAGGCTTACTTGGGTGGGTCCCACAATAGTGTGTCCCAATTGTTTGAACATCCTGATTTATGTTGAAATTACACATTTTTAATAAAATATGATGCTTTAAACCTTGAGAGCTCCCATTTGAAGGAATAAATTGAAAATGGCTAGATAAAATCCTCTTGGATCAAATTTTCTTTAGTATAATCTCTCTACTCCTCACTCAAACCTATAATCAAGTCTCCTTTGTACCCATCAAAATGCTGACAAAAAATTACTTTGATATTAACTTTATGTGGGATCAAATTAATTCATTTGACAAACCCAAATACAAGATGATAGTACCCAGAGAAAGCTTTTCAATGATTATGATTTTAATATTGGCACAGGGATAATGTGAACTATTAGGGCCAAAGGCACACCCAACTATCTAGCCACCATGTGAGTAAACACAACACAATAAAATAAACACAGAGAACATCAAGGAGAGAAGGAACAACAAATATGTCTTATTGATTCATGCAATTACAAAATACATTCCCGGCTATGAGGCCTTCTGGGTTATGGCCAACAAGAACTACAAAATCCATATTACTCTATCTTCTACCTTCTCATATAATCATTTGCTACTTGCTCTACTAGTTGATACCTAACCTAATCCTAGACATCCCTACTTATACTTTCCAAAGTGGCTTACAAAGATGGAAGGCCAACCACCAATAGTTCGCACACATCCCAAGACAAGATCAAAACATTAAATGCACCATCAGGAATTAAATACATAAGTCAGCCCCAACAAGAACCAAACACAAAAAATATTGATCAAGGAGAACCAAGCATCAGGTTCACTCAGCACAGAAGGACCGCCGACCAACACTAGATAGCTCAACAAAACAGGAACTCAGCCAACACTAGACAACTTAGCACATACTAGTAGAATGAAAAAAGATGAGCAGGATAGCAAGGCTCCTACATCAAAAAACTGGGGTTGAAAGAAATGATTCCCCTAGATCATTGAGGTGCCACAACCTGAGTTGAATCCAACTCAATTTGAGAAATCCATGTAGCATCTTCAACTAGTCTGTTCTTCCACTTTACCAAATATTATAGTAATATTTTCCTCTTATGCTTTTACCAATCCTTTGATCCAATATCTGTTCAACCTCTTCAACCCACTTCTTAGGATAATCACCTGGTATAAAAACTTCATCATCTGACTCATGATACTTGTGTAAATCAGAAATATTGAATATAGGAGATATATCCATTTCATTAGGTAACTCAACTTCATAAGTATTACCACTGCCAAACTTCCTTAGAATTATACAAGGACCAAACTTCTTCATTTTTAGCTTACTGTATGTTCCAAAAGGAAATCTTCCCTTCTTCAAATGAACCATCACTTTATCATTGATTTTAAAAATGTGATGTTTCCTAGATTTGTCAGCATTTTCCTTATATTTTGTTATGCCCTGCATCCCCGTCCCTACATTTTGTGTGCAAAATGTTGGGTCCCCCTTTTTTCTTTTGTTTTGCTTTTTGCTGCGGCTTTGCCTTGTCTTTCTTTTCCTTTTGCTTTCTTTCTCCGGGGTTTTCTTCCCCCGGTGTGTGTGTTGTTTTCTTGGTTTGGTTTTCTCCTCTGGGATTCCAGTCCCAAAGGTTGTCTTTTGTCGGAAGCCAGATTTCAGACTCCGAGATTCTTTACTATGATATTCTTAAGAATATTATCGTAAGGAATCCCCAGGCCCGGAGTCCGGAGGTTTCGTCCAACCTAAAATCTCCAGAAGGAGGAGGATTACTTTTTACCGCGGGTATAAATAGACTTGCCTGTCATTTTCACATTTACCACGATTAAAAACTTTTAAGCACTTAGAGAAAAATAGAGCGGTTTCAAAGCGATTAGCAAAGAATTTACAGAGAATTTGTGATAATCAAAACTTAACACCTTCTGTTTTTCTCAGACATACGCAAGTGCTTCGTGGTGGTGATCTTGACAGCCTAACGATTCAAGCTGTTACAAAGTTCTCTCGGTAATCTTCCCTTTCCTCCGCCTTCTGCGTTTCCAGGTTGGTGTTCCGCCTTTTCTCCTCTCTGTTTTGCTTCTATCTTCTGGTTTTTCCTTGGGTTTGCCTGGTTTTGTTTTCATTTTGCTTTGTTTCTCTGTCGTGTTTGGCCTTTTTGTCTATTTTGTTTCGTGTCATTTCTCTGTCGCGTCTGTTCTTTTGTCTTCTGGTTTTGCCGCCCGTTGGTGGGTCGGCTCTGCCAGAAGGTTGTCCACCTTCTATGTAGAGGTTGTTTGTCTGTAGAGTCAGTAAATTACGTAAATAATTGTATATATCTGTTTCTGCCTTGTCTGGTTTTCTCGCGGGAGTCATCCCATGTGTATCTTCATGTATAAATGTACATATCTGTAGATAACCCTTATATATCTCCCCCCTCGTCCTTTGTATATACCCCTCAGTTCTATGTGTATCCTTTCGGGTGGCTTGACAGGCTGGTCGAGTCACCTTTGCTTCTGGTTTTTTGCCTCCAAGCTTGCTTCGAGGCAGAAAACCACCTGTTTGAAACTCGGCTCTCGGTCAGTTTCAAACAGGTAGTTTTCTCTCTCCTCCATTAAGGCTATCAAAGCCTCATTTATTTCACATGTGCACAATTACTTCTAGCCAAGTGGCTTTCCCTTTTCGCGCGTTCAAACAGTTGGCTCCGCCATCATTGCCATCACATCTATTCAATGCCAACGCACGTTACGCCCATGTGGACCTGCCTTCATATTCTTCCTTGCTAATGGTCACTTCTCTGGGCCTCGGGCCTCTTACCACCACCCATCCTATGTCTTCATCAAGTGTGATAAAATTTTCCAGACCTGGAGATGTGGTGAAAATCCCAAGTTTACAATGTGTTTTGCTTTTCGGATGTCTTTGCGTAAAACTAACTTTTCAGGAAAAGCAAACGGTGCGGTGGTAAGATCTCTGGACCCCGGAGTAACTGTTTTATTTTGATAAAATATTCTGACGGTCGCTTTGTCTCGCAGGTCCAGACTTCATCTTTTAAACATGTCTGAAGCATCCACATCATCTCCTCCAGGAAGTCCAGAATTACCAACCACAACTGAGACTAGGGCAGCAGCAAATTCAAAGATAGAGAAGGCCCTGGCAAAGCTGCCCCTCACCATGAAGTTTGTGCAGGCTAATGAGATTGTGGGCTCAAAGATTGAGTCCAGAGTAAAACTAATGACCGACGCCAGTGTCAGAACTTGGGCAGAAATGTAGGCCCTAGTAAAGATAATGCACATCCAGGGACAGGCTAGAGACAAACTCGCAATCAATGTCGGGGGTTCCAGAATCCTCCGGGCAGCTTGCTTCCCATGCTCCGTGTAGTCTCCGGAGCTTTTTCTAACATTGGCGGCCAACTACAACTCTTCTGTCCAGGCTGTCATGCTCGCAGCCGTAGAACCCATGGGATACCCCACTCCACTAGTGTCCCTCGACCCAGCCACCTTCCAAGCAGGCCTGGGCATTCCACAATTTGATAGGGCCATGGTGGTTACAAGGACTGATGCCTTGAAATAATTCATGCAGCTGGAGGATGCTGCCCGGGTGTACATGAACACCAACTGGCTCAAGGTCCCAAAGAGGGACCCAAAGAGAATGAAGATAGATATCCCCCACTATGAATTCAAGGAGAGCATCCAGATGGGGATGATATCATTGGCCCAGGTATTTGGGCAACCCTCCGCCCAGGAATTTCCAAAATGGATGTACTATTTCCTCCTCGGCATCTCCACTAAGGGAGAGTTCTTCGACTGGGCGACAATAATCTCCAATCATGTCGACTCCCAGTTCCAGCAGTTGAACAAGAAGAAGAAGTTCTACATGTCTTCTTATGTTTTCTAGGCTTTGGCCCAACAGAGGCCCCACTCTAATGGCCTGCTTACAGATGGCATCCTCGGAATTGGCCCGGGACAAAAAGCACCATGGGACCATTTCCCACAGATTCAATGGGAGGCCAGCTTCCCCAGTTTCTGCCAGGTAAATGATTCGTTCATTTACTACCATCTGCTTACGCCCACCTGGGATGTCGGATACCGCCTATCTACTGAAGCGATGAAGTTAGTTAGTAGTTATGGGCACTACTATATCCAGTTCCAGTAGCATACCTACATTAGGGTCGCCGACTTCTCCGGGAAACCTTATTTGTTTCCCAAGCATTGTGGGGAAAAGATCATGTTGCTGGAATATTACCGGCAAATGATGGAGCTACATACCTTCTTAGCCCACAAAAAGGTCCCCAATGTCTCGTTCCCAATTTTCTGTGGGAACTACACCTACAGTCTGGCTACCGCAAAGGAGGCAGACAATGAGCTGAAATGTTATAACTTGCAGGAATTTTATCTGGCGCGGAGAAACTTTGATCCGCATGGCAGAATTGCGACGGCACTGCCCCGGGCTTCGGACCCACACCACATACACATGGAAGACTTCTGGGCTGATTGCTAGGATGACATGGATGTGCGCAGCCGACACTATATCAGAATGACAGCTGGAATGATCCCACCATAGATCCCTAGTACAAAGAAAAGGGGATTGATAAAATGGCACTGCCGACAACAGATTGGGCCGCCCAGGAGGAGCACACAATTGAGGACTTCACTCAGGAAGTGGTCGAGCGAAGTCACACCTATTTTAAGAGGGTTTTCCCTAGGAGTATGCGCCAAGCTCCCCGATTGATACCAAAATCAACACCACAGTCGGTACCAAAATTGACTCCGGGGGTCAGGACTTCTTCGCAGGTCGGGACTTCTACACAAGGCGCGGACAAAGGAAAGGGGATAGCTACAACCCCCTCCGCGCAACAAGTCCCAATACAGGAACAGATCTAGTAATTTGTAGCAGCCTCCCAGCAAATGAGGGAGCAGTTAATGACAAGGCTGGCCACTCCTCCACTCATGGCCGGACCGATTCGTCCCCCTTCCTCCCCGTCGCTGGCAGCCTTAATGGTGAAGGCAACTAGGGTGGATCCCATGGAAGCGGCGGCAATTACCGATGCGGGGCCACCTCTAATTACCCAGAGGAAGAGAAAGCACATTCAACTGCCTAAGGCAGAACCGGCGCCTAAGGCATCCCTCCCCAAAGAAGTGGAGATCCTTTCTTCTAGTTCCCCAGAATCGGAAAAAGAAACAGAACAGGAAGAGGTCCCATCCAGTCCCCCTCCGGAAGAGGAGTTTGACTTATTTGCAGCCGATGAGTTCAAAAATCTACAAGGGGATGATACACAAGCGGAGACGGAAGTTCCAGAGAAAGAGTAAGAGGCTGTGGACATAGAAGACCTGGAAGAAGAAGCTGCAGAACAAGAAGAGCAACAGATAGAAGAAAAGAGGCCAGAATCGGAGGTTATCTCTGGGGCCCAAGCAGTGCAAGGTCCAGGAGTGGACCAACAGCAACTAAGTGAACAAAAGGCATCCGCTGGGGAACCCAGACCCGAACCTTCGAGAGTAATTGTAACCCCAGCCGCCACGTTCCAAGGGCCACTCCCGAGATTCTCTTTTGGGCAGGTAATCACAGCGGCCTAAACTCTGAATCTCAGCACGATACCTCCCCTACTTCCAATAGATGAGGAGGAAGAAGAAGAGCAGCATGAAGAGGAAATCCCTGAGGAAGCCGACCAGGGTCTAGACCCATCAATTAACATCCAGGACCAGGCTGAGGAGATAGAAATTAAGAAGAAAGTTGCTGCAGAAGAGGTGCCGACAGGGAGAGGAACAGGTGAAGTATATGTTGAAAAGGAGCATCCACCACCAGACACCGGGAGAGAATCTAGAGAATAAACTCTGGCAGGAAGGACACCTCTCCCACCTCCATGGCTGGTAGAAAGCAAAAAAAGAAAATCCCAATCCGCTCCGGTGATCCCTCTCTCCCTGGCCGAAATGATGGCCTTAGCTCAGGCCCCGCCAAAAGCAAAGAAGGCCCGGATAGTTCATACCCTGCAAACTGGGCCGGGTGGAGAAGCAATTGCAGTAGTGGTGATGCCTCCCTCAGACGCTGATGAAGCGACCGCAGACCCCGCAGATTACAATATCGCAGAGGTATCCCTGGGTAAAAGAGGAAAGCAGGGTGAAGTAGACCTGCTGAAGGAGGCAGGAAGGGCAGTGGAGGCCCGATATGAAAAGGAGGCCCAGAGGCTCAAAGCGGAGAAAGAAAAGAATGCAAACCTTATGGGGTTGCTTACTGAGCTAGCCATACCCATCAACGCCGCCCCTCCACAGACCTCCACATTAGAGGATTTACCGCAGAGTGACATAGAATCCCTGCGAGTAATGAAAAAGAAAGCCCAAGCAGTAGACGAATGGGTCACTCTACAGATAGGAAACACCCAGCATTTCCTAGTGTCTACTCTCCTAGATCTATATACGGCCCGACAGGTTATTCACCAGGTAGAAGTGCTGATTAAGCAATGGGAGAGTGACGCTGAAAATTACCAGGCGTGGAAGGCAGAGCTCGAAGAGCTTCTCACCCTAGGGAAAACATAAATTTTGAATCTGGAATTCTGGGTGAGGAATCATTTGATTTTGTAAGGACTCAGCACTCCAGACTGGACCTCACATTGGAGGTAACTAAGCAACTGGTAGAGTCCTTACAAGAAAAGGTAAACACGGTGAAGAATTCTTGCAATTTATATAAGTCCTTTGTAATAAAGGCTTCCGGGGTTGATCCCCTTAGTACAGATAATTATACCCCCGAGGAGTCAGTTTTGTAGAATTTTGATGAAGTGATGAACTCCCGGTATCAATCTCTGGACGGGGTGGATGGGGCCTAGATGAAAAAACTGACCGAAATGGTACTTAAGGGCCATGACACCGCAAGGATGGCGGATGAATTCAAAAATAATGTTCTAGACCTGGGGGAACTAGTTGAAGTGGCCAGATACAGAAGGGCCAGCCTAAAAAAGATTGATGAAGAAGGCATTTTCCGCCTCCTTCAGGCCTTCAACGATAATAAGCAGCCTTAAGTGTTCTCTGGGAACCGGGGAAACTTGAGTATTGAGTATTCTTTATTCTTTTGGGGACGTAAGTTCCCGGATCCTAGAGTCCCAAATCCAAAATTTTGTATTCTTTAAAAATGATCTGTGTCCCGGTCCCCGAGGCCGATCGGTCATTTTCAGAGGTGGTTAATAAAGACTGTCAGAGGGTAGTTGGCCACATCAAGAGGCATTGGCTCGACAGTTGGTTTCTGACAGGGTGATCTTCTCAAGGCACCGTTCAAAGGTACACCTAGCACGTTGGAGACAGGGCACCGCATTTTCCATTTATGAGGCATGTAGCCTCGGTCCCCGGGGGACCTACTTTCTACTTTCTCCTCTCTGGCTCTCTTCTCGAGACCAATTCTTCTGATGTATATTCTTGTCTTCTTCTTCTGACGTGGCAGACCTATTCCATCTCCAGGTCTTTTGTAGGGTGGCGCAGGTAGTATCGGCCCCCAGATATTGTATTTTATTGAAGCACAATGAAATAGGGTTAGGGTTAGAGAGTTGTATAAATAGGCAGATCGGCCCATTCCCAAGGGTCGGAAAAATTGATGATTTTGTTGTCCATATCAATAGAAAAAGTAATTCCTGAGTTTAAGTTGCAGAGCTCAATGCTCCATTGTTCTTTTCTTGATAGTTAGATGCTCCCCTGGAGCCACCATTGTATCACGCACCAGTGCTTGCTGGACTAAATATTAATGAAGAAGGAAGGATTCTTGGCAATGATGTTGTTAGTGTCCCTACCTCTTAGTTAATGGTATTTCATGTTTTAATGTTTTGTATGTCCTTCACTCTGATATGTTAAAGTAGATTAACGACCTCTTTATTCCCGCTACTGATAAAATGCTAACTGATGGTTGTGTATTTCTTCGGTATTTAGTGTAGTCTTTCAGAGTATTGTTGATGTTACAGACATTTCAGCATGACTGTAGTCAGATGAAACATTTGTAACCCTGCAGGATCTTTCTTTCATTTTATTTACTAAGTGTAGAATGCTCTGGGAAACCCTTACTAAATTGAATCTCTGGAAGAATGAGTTGAAGTAACCAGCTAGCCCCCTCAAAAATAGTCACCTCTCCCAACCGAGCCCCGCACCGTCGTGACCCGACACCCAGGTGCTTGAAGGCCCGAAGGATTTATTTTCTCAGACAACCTTTGTAGGCAGAGTTGGATGATTTCTCCAGAACCCGGTGACAACTTATGACTGTTGGCGGACCCAGTCAGCAAAACCTCGTCAACAGAAACTGGTGCTAGAAGGAGGGCATGAACTCGTCCCCTCCCAGAGATTCCAATTTTACACCTCCCAAGGGTTCCCCGAGTTGTAGTTTTAGGAGACAAGCCTTTAGTGGGATTGGGTCCTTTTCCCCAGCTAAATTTGAAAGAGTCCTTAGGTCTGGCCCAAATCCCAGAAGGTTTATCAAACTCGAGCCTCCTGCTCGAAAGAAGTGGACATCGAAAGTCCTACCAGCCACTGTTGTCTGGGGGTCTACCATTTCCCTGAATACTCAAACTCCCCAGACAGTCCCAGGAACCAGTACCCAAACTACCCAACATATAGTTCCCCCAATGGCTGCATATTTCAGAAACACTAGGTCCCCAATGGGCACTTTTTCGGGCGCAACCAATGACTTACCTTCCCACCCGGAGAAGATCTGCCTGCGATATGAGCACTTAGGCTCACGGACTGTAGAAGAACACTTACAGGCATACAAAGATGCCATGAACCAACACCGGATCCAACATGAAGATGTTGTAACCCGCATGTTTCTCTTGTCTTTGGGACAAAGCGAGTTGAACTGGTACTTAAATCTTCCTACCAACTCCATAAACACTTGGTAGGATATGGAGGACGCCTTCGTGGCTGCCTTTCGCGTGCATGTGGACCCTGCCTGGTCCCATATCCAGTTCATCTCCATCAGCTAGGAACCTAATGAACCTCTTGCAGCATTCAACCATAGGTTCCAGCGGACCCTGAAGCGGTGCACGGGCCCCTTCATTCCATCCCCAGATGTGACCATACAGACCTATCTTAACGCAATGGACCCATTCGTTGCCACTCTCCTTTGGAGAACAACTGCCGCGGGTGACCGGGACACTCTGGAAAAAGTCTACAACCTGGCCTTAGAGCTGTTTCGTGGTCTCAATAAATTCCCGGGTGGAATTGGGCATAACACACCCTTTAATATGATTCCTGGCGGAACCGCATATGTCGGTGGATACAATCCCAATCTAGCAATAGGTGCCCCCTCGATGGTGGTAAATCCTCCGTCACCTTTGATAGACCAACAGGCACAATATGTTTACCCAGCCCAGACCTAGATAACTCTGGGTCTGGAAGTCTTCCCTTGGAATCAACCTCAGCAGACACAACAGACTCAGACACAATCATCCGAAGTGCCTTTCTTCCAGTCGTCTGCGACTGGGGGACTGCCGCCCTCGACTCTGGCTAATACTGCTGCCTTCCCGGGAAGCCAATAACAACCACAGCCGTCACACTATGACGTTAACACTCAGTTGACTGCCAAGGTCAAATCCCTCCGGTGAATGCTGTCCACTTTGACTATGGATATGGGCCAACTGAAGGCAGGGTCCTACGCACCCCAAAATTCAAATTCCCAGAGGGGAAATATCTTTTCCGGCCAGCGAAACAATAATGCCGGGGGAAGAAACTTTAACAATGGACCCAGGCCCAGTCAACAATAGTGGAACAATAATGTTAACACCAGAGGCCCACCTCCAAACTAAAACGCCAACCAAAATGGCGCTGGACCATCCCATTTTACGCCAGTCGCAGACTTCCAGCCCATGACTAACTGGTGTAGACTACACGACACAGGCTCGCACAATGAGGTGAATTGTGCCAATTTGGAGAAAGTTATAATCATCTTCCAGCTGGATAGGTAGCAATTGCATGATACCGCTCCCCCGGAGCCCCCTGTCCAAGAGAAAACCCACAGTGCCTTCACCTGTGACACCATCTTCTTTGAAACTTCTGGGGAAGATGAAGAAGAATCAGAATTGCCAGGATTCTTTGATGAATCCATTCCGCCCTTCAATGCCAATGCCTTTACTAGCCCGCGGACTCCATACAATACTCAGAGTCAGGCTAGTAAAGGACTAGCTCACACGCCCATACCTCCTACCAAAGATACTCCTCCTCACCAGAACAATGCAACTGACCGACCCATCCCTAGAAAAGGTCCTAGCCCTAACCAAGCGAAAGACCTCGCAGAGGAAAATCACCCATTCTCGGGAGGAAGGTTCGATATTACGAAGGCGTTAGAGCAGACCACCACCTCTATGACCTTAATGGAAGTTTTTCTAAATTGTCCGGAGTAGAAGAAGTCCCTTCTGAAGCTCTTAGAAAACCCGGAGGCCATTAGCCGCCCACCCAAGACCGTCTCTTTTGAAGATGCTAATGTGGCTGTCTTCCGAGGAAATAATGACGATCCTCCCTTCCTACTAGGCCTGAACATTTACGGAAAAAATATACATAATTGCCTAGTAGATTCTGGAGCTTTGGGTAACATCATGCCCTTGTCCATTTTCTAGAAGCTCGGACTCCACCCCACCTTGTCTAATGGCGTAGTAATCCAGCTGGATAAGACTGCTGTAAAAATGGTGGGGGAATTGAAGAACGTCCGGATACACCTTATCCAGGACCCCAAGATAGCCAACATCATTGACATCCAAGTGGTGGATATCCCAGAGACTTATGGGATGTTACTAAGTCAGAATTGGTCTAAGTCCTTAAATGGATACTTTTTGACCGACTTCACCCACTTATGGCTTCCGTGGGAGGGAGAATCGAACAAGATCTGGGTTAAAATTGAGCCCTGGATGAAACAGTCCCTTACCTAAGTCGGGAGAGTCAATGAAGTCTTTTTCTCTGAGGTTTCTTCGGGGGGTATACCACCCTCTTGAAATATTAACATTCAATTTCATCCCCAGAGAGGATCCCGTCGTGCTACAGAGAGCCCAAGACTTAGAAGAAAAGGTGAGAACTGAAGTCAACTCACAAGGCACTGAGGCGACCCCTGCTACACTCCTGTCTAGCACTTGGTGCTGAGTACACTACCAAAAACATTCAGAGCTTGAGTGTGAACCATGTCTCTCGATCGCTAACCAGCAACTTGATACCTTCCGGGATGAACACACAATGGATCCTCCCGGAACCAGTACACAAGTCGAAACACCTCCGGAGGTAAATCCCACTGTCATGCCGGTAGTCTGGGAGAAAATCCCCAAGTCTCCCAGTGATAATCCAAAGGACCCCCCCGTCCCCAGCCCCAGATTACAAATAATGACTTATGGACCCTGAAGTTCGATGGGTCCCGATCCAAACAAGGCTGTGGGGCCAGGGTAGAATTAATCAACCCGCGAGAAAAATCCTTCCTCACGTCCTACAGGCTGAAATTTAACTATATGAACAATGTCACGGAGTACGAGGCTTTGGTCCTTGGACTCCTATTCACACTAAGAAAAGGTATCACCCACCTCCGGGCTTTGGGTGATTCAGAGTTGGTTGTTAAACAAGTCCGGAGTCAATACACATGTCATGACAAAAGGCTGGCCGCATACCGCAACCGGGCTTGGAGCCTTATCGAGGATTTTGATGCCTTTGACATTGATCTCATTCCCCAGCGGCAGAACTATGTCCCAGATGCCCTAGCCGTTTCTGCCAGCACACTTGAGCCAATGGCCAGCTCACGACTCCAGAGATTTTTAGTTGAAATGGTCCCCACCCCCTCCATTCCAGATAATGTCACCCACTTTCAGGTTTTTGAGGATGATCAACATATTTTGGCATTCATGGTGAATGTTGGTGTCTTTGAGGATCAGATAGTGGAAGAATGAGACCACGATGATACGGGGCAGGGTGATGAAGATGACGGGATCATGGATTTGCCCACTAACACCATCCCTAAGGGGATGGTTGCATTAGAACGGATCTTCGACTTGAGAAGGTGTCATCTTCCCCCGAGGGAGGAAAGTTTGAAAAGGTTAACATCGGCTAGCCTGGTGAAGAGAGGATCATTCACATTGGTACCTCCTGCTCCCCTGAGGAAAAGGAGAAGATTCTCGCGGTTCTCCGAGAATACATCGACGTAATTGCCTGGGGTTATGAAGATTTAAAGACATATGACACATCCATCATGACCCATACCATTCCCCTAAAACCTGACGCTAAGCCCTTTCAGAAAAAGAAAAGACCAGTCAACCCCCTGATAGAGCCTCTGATTCGTCAAGAGGTAGAAAAATTGCTGTCAGCTCAGATTATCTTCCCGATCTGACACACTACGTGGGTTGCCAACCTGGTCCCAGTGCGAAAGAAGAACGGTGAGATCTGCCTTTGCGTGGATTTCCAAAATTTGAACAAGGCATCCAAAAAAGATAATCACCCTCTCCCCTTGTTGGACGAGGTGTTACAAATAGTGAACGGATCTTAGATGATGTCTTTCTTGGATGGATACTCCGGGTACAACCAGGTCATGGTCAAGTATGAAGACAGAGAGAAAACATCGTTTACCACCAAGTGGGGAACATTTGCGTATAGAAGAATGCCATTTGGCCTAATCAATGCGGGGGCTACGTTTCAAAATGCCATGGACATTGCATTCGAGGGCCTTGTAAATCGATGCATGATCATCTACATGGATGATTTGACCATCTTTTCCTAGGACAGGCGTGATCACCCCGCCCACCTCCCTCAGATCTACGAGAGATGTCGTCGGTATGAAATATCCCTTAACTCTAAGAAGTGCATATTCAGGGTCACCGAAGGGAAGTTGCTCGGGCATATTGTATCTGAGAAGGGTATATCCATAGACCCTGATAGAGTCAAAGCATTGCTGAACTTACAGATGTCTGGCAGCAAGAAAAAAATGTGATTCTTCTTCGGAAAAATCAACTTTGTGCGATGATTCATCACGGGATTCGCAGAAATAGTTAAACCACTCAATGAAATGATGAAAAAGGATACCAAGATTAAGTGGAGCCTTGAAGCAAAGTGGGCGTTTGCCTAGATCAAACAGACCATAACGAAGGCTCCTGTCCTGGCTAGTCTGGACTATTCCCTCCCGTTTTACATATACTCGTTTGCTTCGCCGCATTCTGCCGCGATAGTGTTGACTCAAAAGGTTGAAGGGGAAGAACGACCAATAGATTTTATGAGTTCCCCCTTTAAGAATGCCGAGGTCCGATATTCATCACTAGAAAAATAGGCCTTTGCTCTAGTTCGCGCAGTGAAGAAATTCTGGCATTATATTCTCTGGAGCAAAGTACACGCTATCATTCCAGACCAGGCCGTCAAATCTTTGCTGATGCAGAGTGAATTGGGCGAGAGATGGGGGAAATGGATGGCCATCCTCTAGGAATATGACTTAGAGATACAACCCATGAAAATAGTCCGAGGCCAGGGACTAAGTCGGGCAATGGCAGAAGAGACTCCCCACATAGAATGTCAGACTTATACAGTGGAGTCCATTACTCAAGACCCGTGGTATACCGATCTGGTGTACTTGCTGCTAAACAACAAATGCCCAGAGGGATTACCTCCCCACAAATGCCGCGCCTTGCAGATGAAAAGCGCCCATTTCATGATCAAAAATTCTGTGCTTTACCGTCAAAACTACGAGGGAGTGTACCTCCGGTGTATTGACAAAGACCAAGCTATGAAAATAATTGATGAATTCCATGGACAGTTTGGAACTGGGCATGGTTCAGCTGACGCCACTGCCCATCAGATACTTTAGGCCGAATATTATTGGCCTTGCATATTCAAAGACATCTACGCTCATGTTAGGAAATGCCATACTTGTCAAACTGCAGCGCATCGTGAGCGTAACCCAGCCATGCCTCTGCAACCAGTCTACAAGGTTAGACCTTTTTACCAGTGGGCATTTGACTTCATCAAAGAAATCAACCCAAATTTGTCTGCCAATCACCGATATATTCTGACTGTAACTGATTATTGCACTCGGTGGTCTGAAGCTATACCTTGCAAAAACAACACGGCGGACGTAGTTATCAAGTTTTTGGAAGAAAACATCGTCACAAGGTTTGGAATGCCCTTTGCTTTAGTATGTGACAATGGTCTGGCATTTTCTTCGACGTAGTTACTCGAATGGACCTACAACTGGAAGATCACTTTGAAGTTTTCCAGCAACTATTATCCCCAAGGAAACGACGTTGCTAAATCAACGAACAAGAATCTACTTGAAGTGATCAAACATCTGTTAGAACAAAACCCTGGGATTGGCATCAAAAGTTGAAGTTCTCCCTTTAGGTGGATCGCATTCGCGTCAAGGTCACCCTAGGGACATCCCCATTTCACCTAGTTTACGGTCAGAACCCTGTATTCCCAGTCAACTTACAGATCCCAGTTTTACAGTTTATGCAGGAATTCAACAACAGGGACAACATCGTGGAGGTTTGACTTTTAAATCTGGTGCGAATGGAAGAACAATGAGACACGACACTTGAACATTTCGCGTGTCATCAAGCAGTGGTAAAATGATGGTTCGACAGAAGAGCCCAATACAAAGCTTTTCAGATCTCAGATCTGGTCCCGTTGTGGGACAAGGCCCGGGAGAAGAAAGGAAAGCATATCAAGTTCCAATGATTCTAGCTCGGACCATACTTAATTTCAAAAATCTACGGGGCCAACACTTACCGCCTTAACACCTTGACTGGAGAACCTATCACATTGCCTATTAATGGGAAGTTTCTCAAACACTACTTTGAGTAGGGTAGGTGTGTCCAAAGTTGTATTATATGTAAATATCCACTTGTAAATATCTCTTTCGGGTGCCTCGTTGCGAGATACCCTGCCTTGTAAATAGTCCCCCCCTTTTTGTTTTTGTGTTCTTTGTTTTCGCTTTCAGCTTTTCGGTCCTGGTGTTTTGTTCCGTCTTGCAGGAATTGGAATGCTTCGCATAACTTTGGCCTCTGGTGCAATGCCTTCGGCAGGGTGAACTTTATAATCTATCTTTAGCACGGTGGAATCGACCCGGTCTCCGGGATTGTTTTACAGGCTATGGCGCATTTTGAGCAATCTCCACTAGGTGTTGTCTCTAGGAGTCTGGCAATCAGTGAATATAAATAATATAAGGAACAAGTAATCAGACACGCCGGGGGTAGATCGATCGTACTGATTGGTTGACCTATGTCTGAAAATCTAACAAAATTCTTCCCGGGTCTGGAGTTTTATCCTCTTTGAATATCTAAATATAGGTGGATAGGTGAAAGAAGTACCGACATTTGAATTTAGCTAAGCTTAGGCTCAATGGTGAAAGAAGTACCGCCTTCCCCACCTGGAAACATAAAATAATAAGAGAAACAAGTGGGATAGAACTCCGGTCTCCGGGGGGAAACGAGCAAATTGATGACTGGTTTGATATAATTAGTACCTCTTCTCTATTCCTCCCAGAGGTCATCGGCTTGATTTCTTTCCAAAGCACACACGACACCACTGATGAAAGGCTACAGACTGACTCCTGTGTGGTCGGGTTCTCTCAGATATGCTGCTCTTGGCTTGTCAAACGCTTCGGGCGGCGGCTTGTTCCAGTTGTGCTAACCAGAGATTCTATAGTTCTCAAATGCGCTAAGGCATTTATCCCAGATAGTCGCCATTTGTTGTGCCCTGCATCCCCATCCCTACATTTTGTGTGCAAAATGTTGGGTCCCCCTTTTTTCTTTTATTTTGCTTTTTGTTGCGGCTTTGCCTTGTTTTTCTTTTCCTTTTTCTTTCTTTCTCCGGGGTTTTCTTCCCTCGGTGTGTGTGTTGTTTTCTTGGTTTGGTTTTCTCCTCCGGGATTTCAGTCCCGGAGGTTGTCTTTTGTCGGAAGCCAGATTCCAGACTCTGAGATTCTTTGCTATGATATTCTTAAGAATATTATCGTAAGGAATCCCCAGGCCCGGAGTCCGGAGGTTTCACCCAACCTAAAATCTCTGGAAGGAGGAGGATTACTTTTTACCGCAGGTATAAATAGACTTGCCTGTCATTTTCACATTTACCATGATTAAAAACCTTTAAGCACTTAGAGAAAAATAGAGCAGTTTCAAAGAGATTAGCAGAGCATTTACAGAGAATTTGTGATAATTAAAACTTAACACCTTCTGTTATTCTTAGACATACGCAAGTGCTTTGTGGTGGTGATCTTGACAGCCTGACGATTCGAGCTGTTGCAGAGTTCTCTCGGTAATCTTCCCTTTCCTCTGCCTTCTGCGTTTCCAGGTTGGTGTTCCGCCTTTCCTCCTCTCTATTTTGCTTCTGTCTTCTAGTTTTTCCTTGGGTTTGCCTGGTTTTGTTTTTATTTTGCTTTGTTTCTCTGTCGTGTTTGGCCTTTTTGTCTGTTTTGTTTCGTGTCATTTCTCTGTCGCGTTTGTTCTTTTGTCTTCTAGTTTTGCCGCCCGTTGGTGGGTCGGCTCTGCCAGAAGGTTGTCCACCTTCTGTGCAGAGGTTGTTTGTCTGTAGAGTCTATAAATTGCCTAAATAATGTAAATAATTGTATATATCTATTTTTGCCTTGTCTGGTTTTCTCGCGGGAGTCATCCCGTGTGTATCTTCATGTATAAATGTACATATCTGTAGATAACCCTTGTATATCTCCCCCCTCGTCCTTTGTATATACCCCTCAGTTCTATGTGTATCCTTCCAGGTGGCTTGACAGACTGGTCAAGTCACCTTTGCTTCTAGTTTTTCACCTCCAAGCTTGCTTCGAGGCAGAAAACCACCTGTTTAAAACTCGGCTCTCGGCCGGTTTCAAACAGGCAATTTTCTCTCTCCTCCATCAAGGTTGTCAGAGCCTCATTTATTTTCCATGCACGTAATTACTTCCAGCCAAGTGGCTTTCCCTTTTCACGCGTTTAAACAGTTGGCTCCACCGTCATTGCCATCACATCTATTCAATACCAACACACGTGGCACCCACGTGGACCTGCCTTCATATTCTTCCTTGCTAACGGTCACTTCTCTGGGTCTCGGGCCTCTTACCGCCACCCATCCTATGTCTTTGTCAAGTGTGATAAAATTTTCCAGACTTGGAGATGTGGTGAAAATCCCAAGTTTATAATGTGTTTTTCTTTTCAGATATCTTTGCGTAAAACTAACTTTTCAGGAAAAGCAAACGACGTGGTGGTAAGATCTCTGGACCCCAGAGTAACTATTTTATTTTGATAAAATATTCTGACGGTCGCTTTGTCTCGCAGGTCCAAACTTCATCTTTTAAACATGTCTGAAGCATCCGCATCATCTCCTCTCAGAAGTCTGAAATTACCAACCACAATCGAGACCAGGGCAGCAGCAAAGTCAAAGATAGAGAAGGCCCTGGAAAAGCTGCCCCTCACCATGAAGTTTGTGTAGGATAATGAGATTGTGGGCTCAAAGACTGAGTCTAGAGTAAAACTAATGACCGACGCCAGTGTCAGAACTTGGGCAGAAATGCAGGCCCTGGTAAAGATAATGCACATCCAGCGACAGGCTGGAGACAAACTCGCAATCAACGTCGGGGGTTCCGGAATCCTCTGGGCAGCTTGCTTCCCACGCTCTGTGCAGTCTCTGGAGCTTGTTCTAACATTGGCGGCCAACTACAACTCTTCTATCTGGGCTGTCATGCTCATAGCCGCAGAACCCACGGGATACCCCACTCCACTGGTGTCCCTCGACCCAGCCACCTTCCAAGCAGGCCTGGGCATTCCACAATTTGATAGGGCCACGGTGGTTACAAGGACTGATGCCTTGAAACAATTCACGCAGCTGGAGGATCTTTCCTGGGTGTACATGAAAACCAACTGGCTCAAGGTCCCGAAGAGGGACCCAAAGAGAATGAAGATAGATATCCCCGCTCTGAATTCAGGGAGAGCATCCAGATGGGGATGATAGCATTGGCCCAGGTATTTGGGAAACCCTCCGCCCAGGAATTTGCAAAATGGATGTACTATTTCCTCCTTGACATCTCCACTAAGGGAGAGTTCTTCGACTGGGCAACAATAATCTCCAATCACATTGACTCCCAGTTCCAACAGTTGAACAACAAGAAGTTCTACATGTCTTCTTATATTTTTTGGGATTTGGCCCAACAGAGGCCCCACTCCAATGGCCTGCTTACAGATGGCATCCTCGAAATTGGCCCGGGATAAAAAGTACTGTGGGACCATTTCTCACAGATTCAATGGGAGGCCAGCTTCCCTAGTTTCTGCCGGGTAAACGATTCGTTCGTTTACTACCATCTACTCACGCCCACCCGGGATGCCAGATACCGCCTATCTACTAAGGCGATGAAGTTAGTTAGTAGTTATGGGCACTACTATATCCAATTCCAGCAGCATACCTACATCAGGGTCACCGGCTTCTCTGGAAAACCTTACTTGTTGCCCAAGCATTGTGGGGAAAAGATCATGCTACTAGAATATTGCCGGCAAATGATGGAGCTACATACCTTCTTAGCCCACAAAAAGGTCCCTAATGTCTCATTCCCAATTTCCTGTGGGAACTACACCTGCAGTCTAGCCGCCGCAAAGGAGGCAGATAATGAGCTGAAATGTTATAACTTGCAGGAATTTTATCTGGCGCGGAGAAGCTTTGATCCGCATGGCAGAATTGCGACGGCACTACCCCAGGCTTCGGACCCCCACCACGTACACATGGAAGACTTCAAGGCCGATTGCCAGGATGACATGGATGTGCGCAGCCGGTAGTATATCAGAATGATGATTAGAATGATGCAGGAGCTAAAGCTCTGGAGATTCCCAGCGGGTTTCTCAGACACCGCCCCCACCATAGATCCCCAGTACAAAGAAAAGGGGATTGATAAAATGACACTGCCGATAATAGATTGGGCCACTCAGGAGGAGCACACAATTAAGGACTTCACTCGGGAAGTGCTCGAGTGAAGTCACACCTATTTTAAGAGGGTGTGCCCCGGGAGTATGCGCCAAGCTCCCCGACCGGTACCAAAATTAACACCACAGCTGGTACCAAAATTAACTCCGGGGGTCGGGACTTCTTCGCAGGCCGGGACCTCTACACAAGGCACGGACAAAGGAAAGGGGATAGCTACAACCCCCTCCGCGCAACAAGTCCCAATATAGGAATAGATCCAGCAATCTGTAGCGACCTCCCAGCAAATGAGGGAGTAGTTAATGACAAGGCTGGCCACTCCTCCACTCATGACCGGACTAATTTGTCCCCCTTCCTCCTCGTCGCTGGCAGCCTTAATGGTGAAGGCAACTGGGGTGGATCCTATGGAAGTGGCAGTAATTGCCGATGCAGGGCCACCTCTAATTACCCAGAGGAAGAGAAAGCACATTCAACTGCCTAAGGCAGAATCGACACCTAAGGCATCCCTCCCCAAAGAAGTGGAGATCCTTTCTTCTAGTTCCCCAGAACTGGAAAAAGAAACAGAATAGGCAGAGGTCCCAGCCAGTCCCCCCTCCGAAAGAGGAGTTTGACTTATTTGTAGCTGATGAGTTCGAGAATCTGCAAGGGGATGATACACAAGCGGAGACGGAAGTCCTGAAGAAAGAGCAAGAGGCTGTGGACATAGAAGACTTGGAAGAAGAAGCTGCAGAACAAGAAGAGCAGCAGATAGAAGAAAAGAGGCCAGAAATGAAGGTTATCTTCAGGGCCCAAGCAGTGCAAGGTCCAGGAGTGGACCAAAAGCAACTAAGTGAACAAAAGGAATCCGCTTGGGAACCCAGACCCGGACCTTCAGGAGTAATCGTAACCCCAGCCGCCGCGTTCCAAGGGCCACTCTCAGGATCCTTTTTTGGGTAGGTAATCACAGCGGCCCAAACTCTAAATCTCGGCCCGATACCTCCCCTACTGCCAACAGATGAGGAGGAAGAAGAAGAGAAGCATGAACAGGATATCCCCGAGGAAGCCAACCAGGGTCCAGACCCATCAATTAACATCTAGGACCAGGTTGAGGAGATATAAATTGAGAAGAAAGTTGCTACAGAAGAGGTGCCGACAGGGAGAGGAACAGGTGAAGTATATGTTGAAAAGGAGCAGCCGCCACCAGACACCGGGAGAGAATCTGGAGAAAAAACTCTGGCAGGAAGGCCACCTCTCCCACCTCCATGGCTGGTAGAAAGCAAAAAAAGAAAAGCCCAATCCGCTCTGGTGATCCCTCTCTCCCTGACCGAAATGATGGCCTTAGCTCAGGCCCCACAAAAAGCAAAGAAGGCCCGGAAAGTTCATACCCTGCGAACTGGGCCGGGTGGAGAAGCAATTGCAGTAGTGGCAACACCTCCCCCAGACGCCGATGAAGCAACCACAGACCTCGTAGATTACAATATCACAGAGGTATCCCTGGGCAAAAGAGGAAAGCAGGGTGAAGTAGACCTGCTGAAGGAGGCAGCAAGGGCAGTGGAGGCCCGATATGAAAAGGAGGCCGAGAGGCTCAAAGCGGAGAAAGAAAAGAATGCAAACCTTATGGGGTTGCTTACTGAGCTGGCCAGACCCATCAACGCCGCCCCTCCACAGACCTCCACATCAGAGGAATTATCGCAGAGCGACATAGACTCCCTGCGAGTAATGAAAAAGAAAGCCCAAGCAGTAGACGAATGGGTCGCTCTGCAGATAGGAAACACCCAGCGTTTCCTAGTGTCTACTCTCCCAGATCTATATACGGCCCCACAGGTTATTCACCAGGTAGAAGCGCTGATTGAGGAATGGGAGAGTGACAGCGAGAATTACCAGGCGTGGAAGGCAGATCTCGAAGAGCTCCTCACCCTGGGGGAAGACATAATTTTTGAATCCAGAATTCTGGGTGAGGAATCATTTGATTTCGTAAGGACTCAGCACTCTAGACTGGACCTTACATTGGAGGTAACTAAGCAACTGGTAGAGTCCTTACAATAAAAGGTAAACACGGTGAAGAATTCTTCCAATTTATATAAGTCCTTTGTAATAAAGGCTTCTAGGGTTGATCCCCTTAGTACAGATACTTATTCCCCCGAGGAGTCAGTTTTGGGGAATTTTGATGAAGTGATGAACTCCCGATATCAATCTCTGGACGGGGTGGATGGGGCCCAGATGGAAAAACTGACCGAAATGGTACTTAAGGGCCATGACGCCACAAGGATGGCGGATGAATTCAGAAATAATGTTCCAGACCTGGGGGAACTAGTTGAAGTGGCCAGATACAGAAGGGCCAGCCTAAAAAAGATTGATGAAGACGGCATTTTCTGCCTCCTTCAGGCCTTCAGTGATAATAAGCAGCCTTAAGCGTTCTCCGGGAACCGGGGAAACTTGAGTATTGAGTATTCTTTATTCTTTTGGGGACGTAAGTTCCCAGATCCTGGAGTCCCGGATCCAAAATTTTGTATTCTTTAAAAATGATCTGTGTCCCGGTCCCCAAGGCCGACCGGTCATTTTCAGAGGTGGTTAATAAAGACTGTCAGAGGGTAGTTGGCCACATCAAGAGGCATTGGCTCGGCAGTTGGTTTCTGACAAGGTGATCTTCTCAAGGCACCGTTCAAAGGTACACCTGGCACGTTGGAGACAGGGCACCACATTTCCTATTTATGAGGCATGTAGCCTCGGTCCCCGGGGGACCTACTTTCTACTTTCTCCTCTCTGGCTCTCTTCTCGAGACCAATTCTTCTGATGTATATTCTTGTCTTCTTCTTCTGACGTGGCAGACCTATTCCATCTCCAGGTCTTTTGTAGGTTGGCGCAGGTAGTACCGGCCCCTAGATATTATATTTTATTGAAGCATAATGAAATAGGGTTAGGGTTAGAGAGTTGTATAAATAGGCAGATCGGCCCATTCCCAAGGGTCGGCAAAATTGATGATTTTGTTGTCCATATCAATAGAAAACGTAATTCCTGAGTTTAAGTTGCAGAGCTCAATGCTCCATTGTTATGTTCTTGATAGTTAGATGCTCCCCTGGAGCCGCCATTGTATCACACACCAGTGCTTGCTGGACTAAATATTAATGAAGAAGGAAGGATTCTTGGCAATGATGTTGTTAGCATCCCTGCTTCTGAGTTAATGGTATTTCATGTTTTAATGTTCTGTATGTCCTTCACTCTGATATGTTAAAGTAGATTAACGACCTCTTTATTCCCGCTACTGATAAAATGCTAACTGATGGTTGTGTATTTCTTCGGTATTTAGTGTAGTCTTTCAGAGTATTGTTGATGTTCCAGACATTTCAGCATGACTGTAGTCAAATGAAACATTTGTAACCCTGCAGGATCTTTCTTTCGTTTTATTTGCTAAGTGTAGAATGCTCTGGGAAACCTTTACTAAATTGAATCTCCAGAAGAATGAGTTGAAGTAACCAGCTATCCCCCTCGAAAATAGTCACCTCTCCCAACCGAGCCCCGCACCGTCGTGACCCGACAACTAGGTGCTTGAAGGCCCGGAGGATTTATTTCCCCGGACAACCTTTGCAGGCGGCGTTGGCTGATTTTCCCAGAACCCGGTGACAACTTATGACTGTTGGCGGACCCGGTCAGCAAAACCCCGTCAACATATTTCTGATTACTTTGTTCCAACTTCAACTTTACTTCCTCATGTAAAGGCTTCATAAAATCAGCAAATACTTCCCCTTCAACACTTCTCTTTTCTTCACCGACAATATCCCTCAAATATGATACTCCTCTAGCCTGCATTCCAGTAACAATCTCAAAAGGTGTTTTCCATGTACTCCTATTGACAGAATTATTATATGAAAACTAAGCTTGTGCCAATATCATCTCCCAATTATTCGACTTATCTCTAAATAAATATCTCAAAAAATCACCCAATCTTTTATTCACAATCTTTGTCTGTCCATCTGTCTGTGGATGGAATGTAGAACTAAATCTCAACTCAGTATCCATTTTCTTCCACAAAGTCCTCCAAAAATAACCAACAAATTTGCTATCTCAGTCAGAGATAATACTTCTTGGCAATCCATGCAATCTGACAACCTCTTTGAAGAAAATATTAGCAACATGCACACCATATGATGTCTTCTTACATGGTATGAAATGTGCCATCTTAGAAAATATATCCACAACAACAAATATGGAATCATACCCTCTTACTGTCTTAGGTAATCGAATAACAAAATCCATATTGATGTCACTCCAAGGTTTCTCAAGAACAAAAATAGGTGTATACAATCCAGTATTCTGACTTACTCCTTTTCCAACTTGACAAATTCCACAACTCCTTACAAACTGTTTGACATCCTTATACATATGTGGCCAATAATATTTTTCCTTAAGAAAACTCAATGTCTTATATTCAATTCCAAAATGTCTAGCCAATACACCACAATATTTTTCCTTAATCAAATTAACTCTCATGGAACTTCTTGGTATACATAGATAAATTCCTTTGAACAACATACCTTCTTGAATGAAATACTCCTCAAAATTACTTGGTTGTTCTAATATATTTGGTTCTCTGGACTCTCTCCATGCCTCAGAAAAATCAGGTTCAGTATCGTACAACTCCTTCATCTCGTCAAAACCAAGAACAAAAATCTTCATCTCAGTCAACAAAGAACGTCTTCTGCTTAGTGCATCTGCAAATTGGTTACTAACTCCACACTTATGTTTGATCACAAATCTGAAACTGTGTAAATATCCAACCCACTTCATATGTCTTTGATTCAACTTATGTTGACTTCCCAAATATTTTAAATCTTTATGATCAGTATACGACACAAACTCCTTAGGAATAAAATATTGTCTTTGCTTTTTCAAGGCTTGAATAATAGCATAAAACTCTTGATCATACACATAATACTTCCTTTTATTATCATTCAACTTCTCACTAAAGAAAGCTACATGTTTACCTTCTTGACTCAACATAACTCCTCTTACACTACCACTTGCATCACACTCAATTTGAAATACCTTATTGAAATTAGGTAAAGCTAACATAGGTAAATCGACAACCTTTTGTTTCCAAGTCTCAAAATTCCTTTTAGCTCCATGTGTCCACTTAAAATCCTTTTTATCTCCTCTCATAGTCTCAGTGATAGCATTACAAACATAACTAAAATTCTTAATGAACTTTCTTTAAAAACTAGCCAAACCATGAAATGATATTACCTCACCCACATTCTCAAGTGTAGGCCATTCCAGAATTGCTTTAACCTTCTCAAGGTCCATTTTCAAACCATTAGCTGAAATTAAAAATCCTAAATACACAATCTCTTCTTGCATAAAGGAACACTTTTTTCAGATAAATCAGTAGCTTATTCTCCTTCAGTCTTTGCAAAACTTGTCTAATATGCTCAAGGTGTTCTTCCTTAGTCTTACTGAATATCAAAATATCATACAAATAAATAATTACAAATTTACCCAAAAATCTCTTGAAAACTTCTTTCATCAACCCCATGAAAGTACTTGGTGCATTATTCCAACCAAAAGGCATAACCAACCACTCATATAAACCTTCTTTTGTCTTGAAATCAGTCTTCCACTCATCACCTTCTCTGATTCTGATATGATGATAGCCACTCTTCAAATCAATATTGGTAAGATACTTTGCTCCACTCAAACTATCCATTATGTCAGCCATTCTCAGCATAGGAAACCTATACTTCATTGTTATCTTTTTGATAGCTCTGGAATCAATACACATTCTCCATTCTCCATTCTTCTTAGGTGCCAATAAAAAAGGTACAACACATGGACTCAATCTTTCTCTGATCAAACCTTTCTATAACAACTCCTGCACCTGTTTGTTCTCCCGCACTTGTCTATTAAGTTCTTCATTCTCAGTAGGTGTCAATCTATATGGTGCTTTATTTAGAAAACTAGCTCCAAGAATAAGATCCAAACAATGAATTATACTTCTCACTGACAATAAACTATCAGAAATATCCTCTGCAACAATCTCCTTGTATTCATTCAACAAGTTTCAAATTTTTGCTGGCACTCGGTCTCCACTATCTTCTGTTTCTCAACATTTACTATGTTCTATCACTCGGTCATTATTATATCCCGTCACTCAGCATTTAGGAATTATAGAAAAAAATACTTGATTCTTCTTCATTTCTTTCTCAAATTGTTTTCCATTAACCATGCAAATTTTCATAGTAGTACAGTTTATCTCATTTGGAACCTCAATCAGAGGTAACAATTTTTTCTTCTTTCCATTCACCCAAAGAGTATATTGATTCAATCTACCATCATGCACAACATGTCTATCATACTTCCAAGGTCTACCCAACAGAATTTGACAACAATCCATAGGCATAATATCACACAAGACTTCATCAAAGTAATTTCCAATCTTGAATTTCACAACACATTTCTCACTTACCAACAACTTATGCTCATCCTTGATCCATGAAATATGATAGGGTTTAGGGTGTCTCAACCTATGCAATTTCAACTTTGTAACCAGCTCCTCTGATGCCAAATTCGCTCAAATACCACTATCAACAATCACTTTACAACATTTTCTTTTCATCTTACATCTGGTCTTGAAAAGAATTCTCCTCAGAATAGGTTCTTCATCCACTCGGTTACTACACAAAGGTCTCCTTACCTTCATGGTTTCTCCAGCCTCAAGTCCACGTGGGGAACCTCAAGAACCTCTTGTACCACAACATTTATATGACCTTGTCCCTTTCCATCAAAGTGTCTACACTCGAAAGACCTATGCCCTTCTTTTCCACATCTGAAACAATTACCACTAAAACCACCTCTACCTCTTCCACAGTAGGAACTACTACCTCCTCGGTAAGAACTACCACCTTTCCACTCAGTCTTTCTTTTATCATCAGTTTCCACTCATATTTTCCCTTATCTTGCATAGAATTATCAGATATGTCATCTTCACCATAGGATCTACCTCTGCCTCTATGGAATCTACCACCTTGACCTCTCTGTCTTTGTTCATACTTCTTTGTCAAGATCTCCTCAGCTTTGAAGGCATATTGATATGCTTCTTTCACACTATTAAATTTCACAAAACTTATTTCATCTTGAATTCCATATCTCAGTCCACTCAGGTACCTTGCAACTTTATCAACCTCATCATCCATATTTCCAGATCTGATGTCCAATATATAGAATTCCTCAATGTATTCCTTCATAGTTATGTCCTTTTGTCTAAGGTTCTACATCTTCCTCAACAAGTTAACTTAGAAGTCGGCAGGAAGGAACTTATTCTTCACCTTGTTCACCATTTTCAACCAAGTTGTGATCTTTTCCTTTCCTCTTCTTTGTATATCAGTTTGCGAATTCTCCCACCACAGTGAGGCATAACCTTTCAACCTGGTGACTGCAATTTTCACCTTCCTATTATTAGGAGTGCTTTCAAACTCAAAGAACTTCTCCATATCAAAAATCTAATCAAACACAACATAGGTGTCCAACTTTCCATCCTAAGGAACAACTTCAACAATAGGATTTGAATGTGCCCTAGACAATACTCTCAACAATATTTCCTCATCTTGATCTTCCTCAGGCTCTGGATTTGGTTCCACTGCTTCATCATCACTCACATCATCAAGATGTGCTCCTCTTCTCTTGAATGTCTCCACAACATCTAATCTGGTTGCAATTTGTCTCAACATGTCCATTATGGCATTATTAGCATTTCCTATGCCTCGAACCATCTTGACGGTTCCTACAAGATCATAACCCTTAGCAAGTTATAAGTCAAATCCACAGATCTACCTCCCTACAACCAAATTTGACTTAGGTTTCTACATGATTCAATCCACCAAGGATGAAATTTTCTCTGATACCACATGACATAGGGAGAACAGGAATGATTAGGGCCAAAGGAACTCCCAACTATCCAGTCACCCTATAAGTAAGCACAACAGAAGAAAATACACACAAAGAACAACTCCAAGGAGAGAATGAACAACAAATATGTTTTATTGATTCATGCAATTACATCATACATGGGTATGTGTAAGATCATGGGGGGCCAAAAAGTGGTGATGTGAAAAAATCTATTTTTCACTCATCCAAAAGCGCATGAAAAAGTTTGTTGACTTTTTAGTAGGCCTGGGTGTCAGTACACCTCGGCAAACCTGACACCAAAGCACAAGCCTAATCATGTACATGATATTTTTGGGTACCTAAAAATATCGGGTACCCAAAACCTATGGCATAAATCAAAACCCGCGAGCCACTTTCCTCATTTCTCTCATCGTTTTAGGTTTGGAAAACGGCTAGAAATATCCTATACACAATTTTTTGGGGTACTTGATTGCTCCAACAACAAATTTGACTCCACAGTTTATCCGGTAAGTAAATTCTTTCTATATCTGGACTAATTTTTTTCATTTTCATGTTAAATGTAGTTTTTTTTTGTAAAAATGGGGTTTTGTATTGATTTTTTTAATAATATATGAAATCAAGTTGAAATTTATATTTGTATATTATTTAATCAGGCATGGCTGACAACAATGAAGATAATAACCCTCCCCCGCCAAATACTGATCCCCAAAACAATCCAGAACCTCTTCAAAACCCTCAATCTTTAGAGGATTTGATACAATAGAATTTGAAAACTATACGAGGCTTCAAAAACACGTATAAGAATATACCTATGTTAGCTCCTATGCTTGCCACCCTAAATACCATTGTTGGAAACATTGACACCCTTACGCAACAACATAATGTTGCTCTTCGTTGGCGTGATGATATGCACACCCAATTTGATAACGGGCTTGACCATGATGGGATTGCTACCCTTAATATAACTAAGGAAGATATAGCCTCCCTTTTTGTTAATCCTAAAATCGGATTAAAAGTTGACCCCAAAAAGCCAAAATTATCAATAAAATGGTGCACAAATGAAGCAATGCACACACACTTTTGGGATCGCTGGTGGATGGTTTTTGATAAACCACCCCATAGAAATTTGGAGCTCCCTTTTTATTTCATAAAAAAATTGTATGTTGAGTTTGTGCTTGGTCACAATGTTAATTATTGGAGCATGAGGCCCAAAATGGGCGTAGGCGGAGGAGCTCCTCAGACTAGGCCTTTTGCCTAGCGCAAAAAGGCCACTACCTTTGTCCCCCCCACTGATGTCGCACCCCCTCCTCCAGTGCAGCATCCTGATATCATTGCAGAGGCTACCTCACAGAGTATTAGGGTCATTCACATGATGAGTGATCAGTTGATCACGCAGACCAGGTCATTGTTGCCTCCTGGTGTGGATCATGTTGGCGCATCGACATTTGGCAGCAGTTCACATGTATGCATGCCCCATTCTTGCATTATGTGCAATAATTTGTGCTTCGGACCGCTTATTGATGCTGATACATATCAGTATGTTATTGATGAGGAGGACACAAGAGACGCAGCTACAGAGGCTGCAACACCTCATGGAGCATCTGCGTCTCATGAGAGTGCTGAGGAGGGGTACGCAGAGCCATCGAGTCATGTTGATATGGTAAGAGTAAACATTATAAATAAATTTGTCACATGACTTATTTAATTTAAAAATAATTTATTTATTTAGAGTAGTTTTAATGACTGCATGCACTTATGTATATATATTTGGTCCATTTATGTTCAGTTGATGACAGAGGAGGAGTTGAGGTAGGTGGATGACTCCACACTTTTGGCCATTTCATTTGGCCTTGACACCTATATGGTATATTATAAATTATGTACCCATTAGTTTTTTTTATATTATTTGGTGTACATGCTAAAATCTCTATCAATTAGAGCACTAAAATTCATACATTTACTAATATATTGTCATCTTATCGTACTCTTGCAGGTCTCAGCTGATGTCAGTGGGGGGCACGAGGGGGTTCCTTCCTCATGCGTCGACAAAGGAAAGGTAATTAATTATTTAAGATTAATTATACATGTATATGTATTTTACTTGTGTGTGGTAATAAATAATTTACATGCACTTTATTGTATAGGGTGTGGCTCATGACGATGTCTTGACACAGGTTTGGGAGCCTGGGCTCACAGGCATCTCGATTCAGGGTGATAGCCCGATTGTACGTAGATTTGTACATATTGTTATTTTTATTTTGTAACCAGGGATGTTATGATGAAGTACATTTATATATAATTGACTATCTTTTTTACTCTCATAGGTTACTCCTAGTGCGAGAGAGGCCCCACGAGAATCATTCCTATCTTTGTTGACTCAGCCCACTATTCTAGAGGACGGGTCAGTGGACGTAAGTTTTAATTTTAGTTCAATCAATTTGTAATTTTATTATGATATCATCCTATTTTATAAATTTATTACTCTATGTTGCACCTTGGGCCCCTGCACCACTCTACTAATCTCATTATTGCAAATATATATTTATAGGTCGGAGTTGGTATTGGTGGCACTGTTTGTTCGCTACCAAAGACTTATGTTAGGACACCTAATCATAGTAGGTGAACAAGAGGCCAGGTACATATGTTTGCATTAAATTATAATTTATAATTAAATTCGTGTTTGAATTATGAATTAAATATATGTACAAATCATATAAACTAAGCAATCTAACTTGGGATTGAACTCATTTTTGATGCAGGATCAATTAGAGCCAAATACTTCTTCAAAGAGGCTATATTTTGATGATCCCCATACGACATAGGATGTAGTTTTAGTTGTGTTCATTTAGAGATGCTACTTGGCACATATGCCACATTGTACACCTTGAAACATTGATTTTGTAGACATTTTGAAATGGCATGTGCCATATTTGTATATGGAGATACTTTTGATACTTTCTATATATAGAACATTTTCATTTTTATGTTATATCTGTGTCCTCTTTTATATACACATTTATTATTCATGTATATGTAATTGAATGGTGAAGTTATATCTTGACTATGATTTTGATTGTTATGTCTTAAAGTTATATTAGATTATCATTATGATTTAAATTATATCTTGTTGAAGTTATATGTCAATTTGTTTGAATTTGTTATAATAGATGAAATAAATTACCGAGCTCACTCAAATTCTTTTTTTTTTGTAACAATACCCAAATCCTTCCTTCAATAGTAATTCAACTGACCCTCATTGCAAGTTATGGCATCGACTGAGTTTGCCTTCCCAAATGGAAATGAAGTTGAAAATCCCAAAACTGGGAGAGGTTGTTGTAGACCTCAGAAACACAAACTCATAACCCTTGACATTTTGTGGATACCTCTTATGAGGTCTGAGATACGAGCCTTGGAAAATCACTGCCCAATCGTGCTTAGTGCACCTTGGGGACACTTGGCTCAAGCGTGGTCGTGAGTGTTCCAGTGACTCCATGGGTGGAATGAGATTTTCACTATTGTTTACCTAGCCAACCAGAGCTAATGGAGTAGATGATTCATTGCCAGGATGGACGGTTTTAAATATACACTATGGAGCTACTTTCAGCTGACCCTCATTGCAAGTTTTGGCATCAACTGAGATTTCCTTGTGAAATGCAAATGAAGTCAAATCGCCCAAAACTAAGAGAGATTTTTGTAGACCTCTGCAACATGATCTTGTAGCCCCTAATGGTTTTTTGATACCTCTCATGAGGTCTGAGATATGAGCCTTGGAATATCGCTGCCCAATCGTGCTTAGTGCACCTTGGGGACACTTGGGTCGAGCATGGTCGCGAGTGTTCCAGTGACTCTGTGGGTGGAATGGGGTTGTCACTAGTGTTTACCTAGACAACCAGAGCTAATGGAGTAGATGATTCGATTCCAGGATGGATGGTTTGAAATATACACTACGGAGCTACTTTCAATTGACCCTCATTGCAAGTTTTGGCATCGACTGAGATTTCCTAGTGAAACACAAACGAAGTTGAATCGCCCAAAATTGAGAGAGGTTTTTTTAGACCTCAGAAACATGATCCTATAGCCCCTAAAATTTTGTGGATACCTCTCATGAGGTCCGAGATATGAGCCTTAGAAAATCATTGTCCAATCGTGCTTAGTGCACCTTGGGGACACTTGGGTCGAGCA
>MU227756.1:1197012-1208941 GCA_018584345.1 Thuja plicata
AGAAACTAAATTCAATTTCCTACAGATTCTATTCTTACAACTTTTTGATATTAGGTTG
Source organism: Thuja plicata (assembly GCA_018584345.1). NCBI lineage: Eukaryota > Viridiplantae > Streptophyta > Pinopsida > Cupressales > Cupressaceae > Thuja > Thuja plicata. Next base: position 1,197,071 of record MU227756.1, read on the forward strand.
ATAGCTAGTTAAAATTTTCACGTCAAGTTTACTAACCCTGATTTTCTGATTTTTCATTGCCACTTAAGGACATAGTTTGGCCCCTCATGATCTTGCACATACCCACATGCCTGGCTGTGAGACCTTCTGGGTTACGGCCAACAAGAACCACAAAATCCAAAATTAATCTATCTTCTACCTTCTCATATCAGCATCTTCTACTTGCTCTTTTAGATGATACCTAACCTACTCCTAGACATCCCTACTTATACTCGCCAAAGTGGCTTACAAAGATGGAAGGTCGATCACCAATGGTCCCCAGACATCTCAAGACAAGATCAAAACATTAAATGCACCATCAAGAATTAAATACATAAGTTAGCTCCAACAAGAACTAAACATAGAAAATCTCGGCCAAGAATAACCGAGCATCAGGTTCACTCGACACAGAAGGAATGCCCGAACAACACTGGACAACTCAGCACAAATATGAACTCGGCCAACACTGGACAACCCGACATCAGCCAACACTGGACAACTTGACATATACTACAATCATAAATAACTGCAACTCGGCACATACTAGCAAAATGAACAAAGATGAACAGGATAGAAAGGAAACCCAGGATGCTCCTGCATCAAATATATATTGAGTTTATTATGACTTTTATTTTAAAGTTTTACTAGACATAGGTTGTCTGACCATTTACCAACTTCTCTATTCGGCACTTCTGGAAAAATAGTAAATTAGGAAAAAAATTATGAAAAATATCTAGGAAATAGGTATTTATGTTACCTTTCTATCAAGAAAATATAAAATGAATTTTGACATATACAGGTCAAGTTAGAGCAATCCAAATGAACCTATGTCCAAATTATAGTTAATGTCACTTCATAACTCAATAAACTATTAAATATTCAACCAAATAGAACGAAACCAATTAGATTCTCTAGATATTGGTATTACAAACCTAACTTCAAAATAATTACATTCTTATTAATTTTATTAAAAAAGGTTTGTTGATCAAAGTGAGTGTCACTCCTGAAAAATGATGATTTTTCAGACAAACAATTTTTTAAGGAGAAGGAAAAATGGATACAAACAAATTCCAATTTTTTAAAAATATATATATTTATAAACTAGAAACAAAATGCTAAAAGTCACTAGTTTACATCATCCTCAAAACTTAATTTTTGTATAGCAATAGGTCTCCAAAAGTGAAGTTTTTTTTTTTGAATGTTCGTTTCACTGTCAAAGTTGGCCAAAAAGTGGGACACAGTATTGTGGGATCACTCACCTACTACCAATTCCTTTAGTTTGTGAGCTACATGATCTCTTGGTATTTTGAATATATATACAACTCTGGGTCCATTCAATACTTTATCAGGTGTAACTTTGTCTAGCGCTATTTTGGACTATTAGGATTGGAAAACCAACTCCCCTATTTATCTTCTCTTGGAGTGGGTGTTGTAATCAAACTATATTTGTGGTGTCTTGAACATTAAGGCCACATTTATAAACACAACCTCATCATCCAATGTCCTTTAAAAGAGTGTGTGATCAAGTACATTTTTTAATTCTTGGTGTAGGTTCATCCCTTGCATTTGGGTAGTCAATATTGAGTCTTCCATCCCTACAAAAGTGTAGGCATAAACTCCAACATCCAGTATAATCCATCGACTTCTTTGATTGGCTACCTTTTGTTCTAGGTTTCCTCTGAGGCATTTACTTTTCATGTGTGTAGCATTATATGGTAAGCACCAAGAATTGAGATCTTTAGCTATATTATTTTGGATCACCAGTAGCTCTTTATTCTGGTTGATCAAGACACTTTGTAGTGGGCTCAAAACCGTAACAAGCTGGTTAGAGGGTTGTGACTTGGAAGTGCTAGCTTTGTTATTTCCTTGGTAATTGATTTGGTGATAAGTTGGCCTTGCACCCTAGAATCCTTTGTAGTTTTGATACTAGGGTCTTGTCAACATGGCTTGCTGCCACCTAATATTAACAATTTCATTAGAGAATGTCTACAACAAATTCTTCATGTCATTAATCTCGACCATTATATTAGATGCGGTGGGAACCTCATTTGGTTGAGCATTCAAGTAAATATAAATGGTCTAGGGTGGTACAAATGTACTTGGTGGGGCTTCATTTTATGTTTGGGCAAGGATTTCTTGGAAAACTGGTAGAGGTGGTGTGGGTGGTAGCTTCCCAACATCGATCAAGTTATTCTCTACTTTCATGGCCAAGTCATATGCATCTGGTAAGGTAGTACTTCCTAGCATTTGGATAGAGAGGTCTATATGTTATTTGAATTCTCTTAGATAAAAGACAAAATTCATGGTTGCTAGAGGGAAATCATGCACAGGTACTTTGTGGGCTAAGTCTTTTGTAAACAAGTATCAAAATTTGATATAGTTTCTTGGGGGGTCCTATTGATGGTAATGAATTGTTGAAGTAAGGATGACAAATCTCCCTTATCAGATAATTGATCAAAGAATAGATTCCTGGAAGCTAATCCCAAGTGCCTATAGAATTTGGTGATAAAGACCTATACCAATTCAGGGATTTCCCTTAAAAAGAGGTCGCAAGTAATCTGAGGGCCATGTTTTAATTTGTAATATGGTGAAGAGTACAAGTATTTTCCACGTCCATCATGTGCTCCATAGGGGTTTTCTCATCTTCTCCAGTGAATTTGGGTAAGGCTTTTAAGGCATTAGTGGGAATGGCTTCCCAATTTACACCAAAGGCTAGGGGAATAAGGGGACTCCCATTATTCAAGGCTACAAATTTACATTGAGTCATGACTACTGGGGAGGTAGCAAAGGCCTGGGTGAACTTAATAAAGATGTTCTTGGATTGGTTATAGTTATTAAAGAAGGAAGAAAAATCCTGGGTATCGGGTAGTTCGGGACCTTGTAACTGGCCTATGGCTCATACACCCGCTTCTAATTCAAAACAAAGGTGTCCCACCGAGAGTTCTAGAAAAAAGAAACTATTGATCCTAAAATTTGTGTTTATGTAAGATAATAGCCTTAATGGGAAGCTCAATGATTGGGGGACTGATTGCACATCATTAAACAACCTCTATGATTTTAGAAGTTGTCTCTTCACATTTTTGATATCTTCAGAAGAGGGGAAAAGAGAGAAAAATAATGACAAAATAAATCTAAATATTGCTATACACCCAAATTTTAATGGCTGAACATTTCAATATCAACAACCACATAACATAGTTCTACAAATAGAGTCACAAGCATAATTCTATAGCTCATATAATGAAGATCAATTGCAAAATATTACATAACAAGAACACAATTTTGATTAATAAATGATACAGAGCATAATCATCAAAATAACCACAAAACAACATGCATACATCGAAAGGCCAAAGGCACAGTTGATTTTCATGTCTTTTATTAATTATTGAATAAATTAAGCTAAGATCTAACTAGAAATAAAGTATTATTGATCTCTAATATTACACATTTGAAATAGTGAAATTCTAACAACCAAAATGAGCTTCTCTCCTATTTATTGCCCGAAGGCAAAATCCCTCTCATGGGAAAAGCATGTAGTGATCTTCCGTCAGGCATGGCTGCCTTAACAAATCATTATTTGATTTCCCGAAGGATCTTCCTTACTCTGCAAAAGGGTACTGCTATCAGAGAGGCCCACAACTTAAAGCTAGACTATCTTCTAAGCAACCACGTACCAGCCCAATGATCAAAGCCGCAGACCATATGATCCTCAAATCATACTTCAAGAATACTAGAAGCATGTACAGAAATAGTGCAGTGAGATGCTCCAAATGGTGTCACTTTAAGAAAATGACCTCTCGTGGAGACGACCAGTGCATTAAGAGGGCACACATGGGAACACTGGAAACTATTGTAGGACGAATGATGACCGCAACATAAACTGGGAAAGAGAAGAGAGCTACATGTTGCCATTGCAAGTGTTTTTATGGAAAGAAAGTATGGAAACGCTACATGATGTGCCTACTCAACACATGGAATCTCCTTGAAGGGGAAAGATTTCTGAAACAAGAAGGGGCCCCAACAAAAAGAAACACTGTCACAAAACAAAATTGTAACTTTGAGCAGGCTCTAAGGTTATTGGCTCACACAGCTTACTGCAGTAGACTATATCTACAAATAGTAATCTAAACTTTTATAAAATGTGGCGATTCAAGTTGTCTTATAGCTTCAAATACTGACCAAATTTTGATTCCCAGATCTTATCAATTAGCCAATTGATGAAAATTCACCACTCAAAAATCATTTCTATCAAGCTAGCAAAATATGCTATATATCAAGCCCGAGTTAAGAATATAGAAGTGTTAACTTGGTGGTTAGCACCTCTTTGGAGATTCGTGACAAGGCCTAACCGCCTCCCATGGATTGGGTTAAATCTGGCATTTGTATCAGGCATTGACAGTTCGAGCTTTTGGTGCAACGACAAATGATTCCAACAATTGGTACTAGAGCCTTGAGTCACGGGTTTGAGTCTCTCTTTAGTGGGTGTTGAAGGTTCAGTTGGTGCTGAGCGGGAGATTGTTGACTTGGTGGTCAACACCTCCTTGGAGATTCATGACATAGCTTAATTGCCTCCCGTGGACCGGGTTAAATCTGGTGTTTGTATCGGGCATTGACAGTTCAAGCTTTTGGTGCAACGACAAATGGTTCCAACAAGAAGAACATCATCAATTTATTTATGACTCAATTGAAAATCAAGTGGTGGAGTTACAATTTTGTGGAACAAAACACTAAATTGTTAACATGTTATCGAAAGAATTCTCTATAGTGAGATTTGTTGAACTTAGAAACTTGTTGCATATATCAAGGAAGCTATATAGTCATTGTTGTAATTATCTTCTCAAGATAAACATTATGGGGAGATGTTGGAGATAATATTTATTTTAATAATGTATCTTAAAAAATAATGTTGGAGATAGTTTTTATTTGTATTTTGTAAAATATTTTAGAATATAAAATTATAGTAGTTTCTTGATTTATCACTTTGGAGGATTTTATAGAGTTGTGTACAAGATCTATTAATACAACAACCTCTCTGCCATTGTTAAAGAAAGTAGAAATAACAAGTTGTTATATTTGAGCTATGATAATATATGTGTTATTTATTTGCTAAACGTACATTTTTTATTTTTTATTTTTTATTTTCTATATCTTTACTAGTTCAAAACATGAACAACTAAAATCCATAATCTTCATCTCTTAAAGCTATGAAATTTCTATATTTCATGATTAATTAGATTTTTGTTTTTTTATTAAAAAAAATTAGATCATATGTATATTTTTTCATCAACATTCTACATCATTTTCATGATCCATCATTAGAGTGGGATACTAGATCATAGATCATGAAACATAATCTGAAACACAATTTGTTTTACATAAGCTAGTCTCGAAATAACAAGAATCTCATCTTCATCTCTTGAAAATCAATCTTCAATTTATTATCAGATATGTTCTCCCAATGTATAAAAATTGTATAGAACTTCAATGCATGTTCCCCAATAGTTTGTGAAGTTTTATAGTAAGCTCGTCTTCATCTTCAAACATATGTCCTTGCTTCATATGTGGATGAGGATAATTTATCCACCACAATTTACAACTCTAGGGAAATATATAAAACCTACAAAAAGTCAATAAATGTCATTCAGATTGTATGAGCTGACATTTTGTTCTTTCAAATCTTGTTTATCATTTATAGTTGGTATATGACTCTCCTCAATCTAATGATGGGTCGATGAATGTGATCTGAAATGTCAACAAAAAAATATCGTTGGTCCTAAAATAAAATTAGATCATTGAATGTGATCTGAAATGTGGTTAAAGAAAATACATAGTTGATTCTGGAAGCAAAATAGATTGTTGAGACATCAATGCAAAAACATACACAAGTTTATTCTAGAAACAATCTTTTGATTAAATATCATCAATAAATCATTTCTTAACAAAATATAAAGCAATAAACAAGTGGCATATGATTTGGGGTATTTCCCAGCATCTCCCTTCTACATGATGTATAAATATTAAAAAGTTGTCATCCATGACTTAAGAGTTCAATTGTAATATTATCTTGGAAAATCAAACCCTTTGGATAAAATTAAGATATAATGAGTGCAGACGTCCAATAATATTAATATTAAATTCCTTTTTATTCATTTAACTATTTAATTAAATTAATTAAATAGTTTCACTCATGGTATTTACATATTTTGTAAATACTATCCTAATGTATTTTATTTAAATATATTTCCCTAAAAAATCCCCCTTTTAATAAATTTGTATTTATTAAAATCCCTCCATAAGACTAAAATTCCTCTAAGCTCGATTAAAATAAAAACACTTTATTTAAATCGTTTTATCCCTTCCAAATCCTACCTCTTGCTAATAATCCTCTAATCTTGATTAAATGGTAATTTACCTCTAATCATGTGCACACTCCCCTTTGACTTTTCCAACCTAACCCTCAATCCTAGCCACTCATCTCCCTTCCACCTCTTAATCTCAACCGTTCATTTCCTTTTCAAATCTATAAAAGAGGCCTTCCTCTCTTGCATTATATATCTCTCATCTTTGTTATTGTTATAATGCTAGAATTGTGCTAGTCTTTTCATTGCTAGTTTCATTTCTTTCATGCTTAAATCATTTAGATACTACGTGCCAGGATCAATTTGGTAAAATTAGTCTTAGTTTCCATTCTTGCTTTGCATTTTCAATCCATGGTAGCTTAGTCATTTGGAGAAGTTTGAGACTAGTTGTTCCATACTAGTTCTTGAATCTTTCTTCCATTCATCCTTTGTTGCATTTGATCATAAGCATTCTACTTGGGGAAGTCTTGGATATTGTGTTTGAGAGAGCACATTCACACCTCCATAAGAGAGAAAATCAAACAAGCCTCTTGGGTGCACTTGTTTCTAGCTCTATCCGATGATATGAGGATAATTTTTGTGTTTTCATGTTTGTATCATCCTATATGAATCTTTGAATGCTAACCCTCTAATGGTTTTCATGTTTTCATGGATGATTGCGGGTTGATATTTCCTTGTATAGATTTTGGCATGCCCAGTGGGACCCACATCCCTATAAACAATTCATCCTCTTTCTCCTTTTCTTTTATTTTCGTTAGATTTTTTCGAATCGGTATCTGCATTTTATGCAGAGGCATCTGCGCAAAAGCCAGTTTATCCTGAATCACCGTCCAGCATCTGCGCTACATCAATGTCTCTGATACCTGAACCAACGTCTCCAATACAAACTATTTTTTCTCAAATCTTGCAACCCTAACCATTTGTTTCACAAGTTTCATAGTGTATTTTGTTGATTTTTAGCATTTTAGCATTATGTTTTTTAGCAGAGATCCATTTTACAAGCAGTCATAATGCTAAAATATCTCTACAAAGAATAATATTGATAATGAATAAGGAATAAGGAATCTTGATTTTTAGGGTTTTGGGCAATCTTAACATAGGTCTGTTTGATCGATTTGAAGACTAGGATAAGGAAGAATAGTACATTTTTGTTGTGTTTATTGTCTTTTCTTTGGCTTTGCAGATACATCAGCATCTGCACAAACACTGGTTTGTGTTTCAGCGTCTGCGCAAACATCGATCAAGGTCAATCATTGTTCAGCGTCTGTGCTTCACAAACCGGCGTCTCCACTAGGTATAACTTTTTTGATTTTTTGTGTTTGCTGGTATTTTCACTCCATTCTGTTATTTCAGGAAAAACACGGAATCAACGTCTACGCCCTGAACCAGTGTCTGCTCTTTGTCTATTTCAGTTTTTATAATTTCTAACAGCTTTTCAAGTAGTTTTTTGTGCTAATAATGCTTGTCAAAGATCAATATTCAGAAACCTACTAACCAGTTGTCTTGCAACACCGCTTGTCAAAGAAATCAAGTCAAAGATTATTCATGTTTTTCTTGCAGGTTGCCTTAATCAAAATCAACTAAACGATCGTGCTTGTTAGCATTTTATTTATTTCTTAGGCACATAGAGTAACTACGTGATATTTTTGTGTGATTCAAAGAAATTTTTAGGGGATTATGCTCTCTTCCTTTTTGGAAGATCAAAAACCCAGACGCACTTATTTTGTCTTAGACAATTAAACCTTTGAGGAAAGAAAAATCTTGTCTTGTGTGTGTATGGAGAAAATGAAACTGGATAGGAGAGTATGCTCTTTCCCCCTTGAGGAAAAATTAGAAATCTAGACTCCTTTTTGTCGCTAATCCATTTGCTTTCAAGTTAAACCTTTAGAGGGCCTGCCAAGGGAGCAATATCTTGGGAACGACCTATGTGGGGAACAAGCGAACCTAGCTACTTCCGCCCCACTATAATCAAAAGATTCTTTCAATCCAAAGAGAGAGAAGACATGATTATTTCCTATCCCTAATGCTCCTTCATTTGTAGGGCCCCATTGCCTTAATCTTGCTAAGAAAAACTACACTTGACTAGGCGCTTGTAGGGCCATCTCAGTCTTAATCTTGTTTACAAGACTGCAAGGGGGATACATTCAACTTGTGTAGGGTCGAGAGGTCTAAATTTTTCTTGCGATACTACACATTTTGGGTGCTTGTAGGGCTATATGCCTTAATTTTGCTTGTGAAACTACAAGGTGTAATCATGAACGGATGACCTTACTAAACACCGGTTAAAGTAGAAGCCTACCTGATCTGCCTCTGAAAGTGTCATAATATTTGTGCAAGGATTGATCCAAGTGGACTTTACCCAAATCACTTGAAGATTTTACACCCAACATATGTATTCCCAGGGGCGTTCTAAAGCATAATTGTGGCATGAGGGAGCTTATACGATTCGAGCATTGAGTCTCTTTTCAAAACCCACAATGTGCATAGTCCTGGACAAAGCCAATATCACTTTGTGTAAGGCGAAGGAATATCAAGCGTGGGCAAAGATTTTGAAACTGAGCCAATTTCCTTAGGTAGGCATTTTCTTGTTTAACATTGATCAAAGGTTGCACATACTCTTCCTACTCCTCAAAGTTGCTTTATCCCTTGTTGGATTGTTTTCAGACACATGAGTATTCCCGTTTGACTCAAGGTATACTTAGGGTAGTCAATGCCTTTTGATGTGTGATTGTCACTTGTTCTTTCCATTGAACAAAATCATACCAAGTTAAATATAGATCAATCAGACTCAGTAAAAAACCTGGAAATTCCCCCAGTTTCACCAATTGTCATCTCCGACTTGAGATTGTCATTTTCCAAATTCATCATTTATAGTTTCTTAAAGATCCATCAAGTTGATTTTCCTAAATCAGACCTTTTCCTCCATCATTTCATCAATTCTTTATCAATCTAGCCTTTCACATTTCATTAAATTCTTCCACTTTTGGCTTAGGAGCACCATCTTAATCCTTGGACTTTAATTATCATCCAAATCAAATCAATCAAACCTTGAGGCCTTGACCTCATAGTTGAATCAATAAAACCTTGAGGCCCTACGCTCATAATCAACATCAAATCAAACCTTGAGGCCCTGCCCTCACATCCAACATCAAAACAAGATCTTTGAGGCCATGCCCTCACAATAAAAAAAATCCAAGTATTGTTCCTAGTCCTAAACTTTCCTACATTTTACATCTTTCATCCTCATTATTCAATCTTAAATCATCCCCAATCTAGCTTCATTTTATTTCTCTAGCTATCCACATCAACTTCAACCTCTCTTCATCAAGTCTCATCATTCGTCCTTGATCTAATCACATCATTATCATTCTAATCAAATACAAACCCCTCATCTAAGAATCATGAATATGGATTGGTTTCACAAAATGGTTAAGGAACATCAAGCATATATTTCAAGTCCCATCTCTCAAACCATACCTCCAAATCAAGCAACCTATCAACCAAATCCATCTAGCTCATGCATGCTTCACAATAACCCAACTCCAAACTATTCATATCCCTCATCCCAAAAAAATTACCAAGTCAATTCTATAACTCCACACCCATCTACCATATCCCAATCTAGTCTACCTCAATGAATTCATCCAATCCCAATCTATCTCACATTTCTTATCATCCCTCTATCCCTGACAAGGGAGAACCATCTTATTATCTATCACCCACATATCCCCCTCATACATCATTCATGCCTCCATCTTCTTCCATGGTTATATCCCAAGCTCCACATTTCCACAATAACATTACTAACTATATCCCTAATCCAAATCCTCCATCCCCTTATCCTCCAACCCATTTTCCAATCCATAATCCTAGTCCTCCAGTTCCTTCAAGGGCATGTGCACCAAGTTGTGGACCAAAAAGAGGGTTATAAGTGGACACATTTTTTTTGAAATTGGGTAAACTTGAACTTGGAACAAGAGTCATGCACTCAAAATAAGAAGATGTGTAAAAAATAAAATTTTTAGTACTCTGAATCTAGTTTCTAGAACACTATTTTTTTTTAAAACCTGATAAGATTAAGAGGGTCAAACCTTGCACACACGAAAACATGTTCCTAATTTTTTTGGAAAAACATAACATAGTTGTTTCCGTGCGCAGTACAAAAGGTATAGTTATATTAATTATTTTTAAAATCCCTTTGGTAGGATGATAGGTAAGAGTACGATCTAGAAGTTTTGTATTTTTTTGTAATTTTATGATGAGTATTTTTTTTGTGATTTTTTGAAGTGATCGCATCCTAAAAATTTGGTACCTGTTTGTGCGTTTGGCATATAACTTGCATCAAATAATAAAAAATGAAAACTTTTTAAAAAAAAAGTGTATAGAATCAAGTGTAGAACAATAATATGTAATTTATTTGTAATTTTATTAAGTATTTCAAAAGTTATTAAAAAAATGGTAGACATATGTCTGTGAGTACAATCAAGACACTGGTAAAGAAAATTAAAGTTTACTATGCTAATGTCGTCCAAAAATAGAAAAATTTATATGGTTAGAAAGCTAAGAAGAGGTATGAGATTATGGTGAAAATTATAAAGCTACCCAGTTGAAAAATTGTAAACCTGATGAAGATAAAGTCGAGAAGTCATCTTACAAGATGAAAAAATGTCTAAAAGAACAAAAATGGAGGGAAAATGAGCCTCCAAGCCTTTGGGTCATTTTTCAAGCCTCTTCCCGAGCCATAACCCTATTGGGTTTCTAAAAATCAAATAACCGGATCGGTTTCTGAAAAGAAAAAAGTACTTCAAAACTCGATCGGGTTTTGAAGAAGTAAAAACTATTCATTTTATTCTCCATAACCTGAGAGAGAGAGAGAGAGAGTATTTTAATTTATACAAGATTTCAATATCTTTTTGCATTCTTTGAATTGTTCCCAATTGGTTCTTTCTCTCTACACGCAATGATGAAATTTGTTGTCTCGGGGCTTGGATAATTTGACCAAGTTGATGTTCCCCATCTTCTCGCAATAATATCATCTCTTCTCACAGATTCTCAGTAATTCCAAATTGTTTCTCACCCTCTGTCGTAAGTATTTTGTTTTCTTCCTTCACCCTGTGAAGTTTGTATAAAAGACATGTATGATAATCTTCAGAGTATTTAGGAGGCACAAATTGGTAACAATTCGAGAAGTAGGAATCAGAAAATGCACACCCTTCTTCACCAAACTGTATAGATGGGCAATCTGAAATACATCTGGAAGTAGAGTTTCTCCCTTCGCTTTGGGCCATTGAAAATTAGCAAAAGTTTTCTGCTCTTCCCTCCAAAAAAATAGCTTATTTCAATGGTCACCCATTTAAATGGCCAATTGGTTTCCTTTGCTTCTTTCAATGGCCATCCATGATTTTTTCTACAATCTTCCAACCTTTCGTACATAGTTATTACAATTTAATACCCTCCTAGTACATAGGTGTTTCAAGTGAGTGAAATTGTA
>MU227756.1:1219110-1231094 GCA_018584345.1 Thuja plicata
GTTCACTAAGTCTCTGCACAAGAACAATTCAAATGTTAAGCCATATATATTATCTCAAAATAATATCAAAATACATAAATATTGGGTTGTAATTTGCATACTGAAGCCTCAGCTGGATCTCTTATGCCTGTGTTGACTGATAAACAAAATGGGCTCCATAGTGGGCGAGAGGGACTCCTATAAAAATGGCCAGGAAAAGGAATGACGGGCAGTGGTGAAGGGTCCTACAACAGAAAAAATAATAAAAAATACATGTTATAAATAAGAAATACTAAAAACTAAAAAATGCATGGACTGAAAAGAAAATGCATACCGCAACTGGATCTCCTATGCTAGGCAAGGGATCCATAGGAAGTGGAGAAGGGTTCGCCTCATCTGAGGCAGCTATGACCAATTCCTGTATGAAAAGTCGTAGCAAATGACATACTAATAGAGGAACATGATTTATAAAATATTTTGAGCAAACAAGAATGCAATTGAAAGTAAATATGAAAATGTGTTACCTCCTCCCTCTCTTGAACATCAACAATGTCTAGGCCATTCATCAGTTCACTAAAACCCAATTGATTCTACATGTATACAATAAACAAGTCAAGTGCATTCATCAATATAGACTACATTGAAATGTCCATAATACATTTCGACAAATATACTTAAATTGGACTTAATTACCTTTTTTTGTTTTAATGTCCCTGATGATTTCTTCCTCTTTCCTAATGACCTCGAGCTTGGTGGGGTAGGCTAACAAAAAAAAAATTAACATAAGAGAAATAATATGATACCGCATGCGTTCAATTAAAACTATAAACAAGAGGTGTGCGAAAAATGATACCACATAGCTCTCTAAGACAAAGTCAATGGCAGAAAGGGTGACATACTCAATCTTAGAAATCTGAGCCCCTGACAAGCCCTATAAAACACCAAATAAATATATAAGCAATAGTTTACAATGAAGATCATGATTCACTGGAATTCCACAAATGATTATGCTCCACAACTCTATTATCACAAGTTTATAATCAAATTTTACGAACCATTATTACAATATAAAATTTTGTTAACAAATTTGTAGGCACAGTTAGAGAAGGATAGTCTAGATTGTATTCGTGGGAGTCAAAGGTTAGGACTAAGAATGCCAAAAGTCATAGTTTGCCCATGTTGGCAATTTAGGCTTAGTAAGGCTTGTAAGGGGATATAAGAGTTTTTAGGAGTTTGATAGGGTTATGAACCTTTAGAAAGGTTAATACAAATTTGTGGAAGACTAAATGGTTGTAAGTTGTTGAATTTGACACTTTAGTGTCAACTAGACAACAAATCTCAACAAATTTTAAAATGTAACTAATCTGTAACAGTCATGTAACTGACTGTTACGGTTAGGCAGGGAGATAATTGGCCTTGTAAGGCTTTGTAGAGAAAGTGTAGGCATGAGGATTTATTGTGTGGAGATGGTGGAGTATTGACAAGCAATGTAGAAGTTTTTAATCAATAAAACAAAACTATTTTCTACAAATTCCTTCACTATTTCACGGGTATAGTTTGAATAGTAAGTTCAAATGGTAGTTTGAAGTGTGATCTCCATGTAGGAATGATATAGGACATTGCATTCATTGTGTTTTCACTTTCCCTTGCATTATTTTTACCATTCATTGTGTTTAGTTGAAGAATATTGGATTGGTGTCTTCAAACCAGTGACTGGTTAAACACAGTCAACATTTCCTTATTTTGAAGATTTAGAATGTTGAATCTCTCCAACCCTCTGTAGTCACTATGATTGGTGGAAGAGAGTGAAGATGTAACATATTTCTTTTTCCATGCTTATCTTATGTAGGAGATGGAAGAATGTGTTTGAAGAACCAAGGATGGTTGTGGTTGCTGATAGAGAACATGCCCTGATTTGACACCAGTCAGTTATAAGGTGGATTTATTTAAGGATGAAGGGGTTTTGTGATGGATTATACATGTGGGGGTCTATAGTGAAGTTTGTATGTAGTTGGTTTGGCCTGGAGTGGATTGGAGAGGTCCTTTTGATTAGACCTTAGTTGTGTGATCCTAGAAGTGAGGGTTTAGTGGCTAAGGCCATAGATAAAGGATAGAGCCTTGGAGAGTTGAAAATATGTTGTTTCCTAACCCCTAGAAGGATTTTTTCAGCCTTTGGATTCATGAGAGTAAGTGGAGTTAGGGGTTGCTTTGTAAATGAGGAGAATTAGGCTATGGTATTGGATCTTGGGTATGGTCCAAAGAAGTATATACTAAATCTTGGGGAGGATTTAAAGATCCAAAAGGGTATCTGAATCATGTTTTATTTTCCTTAGTTATTTGGGGAATGTTGGAGAAAAGGACAAAATAGTGACTGGTGTGGGCTACTAGCTTTAAGGGCTGAATCTGAGAGTTGGGTAAGGGATTAGTTATCTAGACCTAATGGGTTTATGGAACATGGTAGATAGGCCATAAGGATATTATTTATAGATTTGAAATGAAGTTTGAAGTTGTGAGTGAAGATATGGTGTTTGGGAAGCACTAGAAGCACTTGGGGTAGCCTAGAAGGTGAGTCCTTGAGGGGGCTTTGGAAGTGAGAAGTTGTTACAAATAGGAGATGGATTTTTGTTAGACATGATCAATGAGGTCACCAACCACCACCTCTACATCATATATGTTGGGAGTCTTCAGAAGGCCATGGAGGTGTATTGAAGGATTAAGTATAATCACAATCAATGAACAATCAATGATTGTATTCATGATTTTGAACAAGAAATAAGAGTAAAAGAATGATGGTTGGATGTTTCAAATTATGTTCAAGGTTGATTCAGAATCCAATAAGTGATTGGTTGGGGTATGAGTCTATGTATGAGTTCATCATTGGTTGAATTGATTCCAAGGATGGAGGGCGGGAGTTCAAATCAATTTGAGTCATGATGGCTAGACAAGGAAGTGAATTCCTTGAGTTGAAATACATTAGAAAAATTTATTTGACCATAAATAAATAGCAAACAAAAATACACTAAGTTAGCACCATACAAATTATTAAGATATGATATTTTCAAAATAACGTAGTTTTCTATTTTAGGAATATTTATAAAACATTACCTCAGGTGTTTGAGCTACCCATCTATGTGTACTATAACAAACACTCCTTGGTGTGCTTGTACCACCAGTTCCACCCTATAATGCATATTATTCATGTATCAATTTAGATTCTTCTATACATAAAACTTTATTTACTTTTAACAGATTTAGGTAATTAATTAAAATAACATGTCAAAACACAAATTTAAACAAACCTGTGTCGGCTCTAAACAATACACCATCGAAAATAGATCATCTGTGAGGGCCACATCCTCAGTAGTGGATGCCTGACATCTTTTTCCGCAATGTACACATGAATGGGATGTCGAACCATCTGCACTCGCCTGGCTATCTACCTGATCACATATACCATACAACTGATGTAGATATGCTCAATGGGCTGGGTTGACCCTGCAAATGTATCTGATGATAATGGAGCTTGCATGGGATGAGATGATCCTAATGGGGCTTCTGATGGCAATGGATCTGGCGCGGGATGGGATGATCCTAATGGTGCATCTGATGAAGATGGAGGTGGCATTGATCCATCCTCTCCAACTAACTGAGTGCCATGATGGATAATGACATCAGTCAATGATGTAGCTACATGAAGAATCTATATATCCATAGACTCCTTCACCACTACTGGGACCACAACATGAATGAGGGGTTTTCTAGCAGTACACCTCCTCTCTTGTGGTTGGGTAATCCTATGTTCCCCAGGTCTATCTTGCACAGAGCCTCTCCCTCTACCCTGGAACTCATGAAAGTCAAAGTAATTCAGCTTCTTTCCAATGATAAACTCACAGTATAGCTTCCTCAAAAAAATATAAAAGAACCTCATTATTATTACAAGGTGGTTGGTCAAATACCATGTGCTACCTATCTCAAAAATCTGATTTCATCCCCTTATGAACACACCAATGTATAGGAAATAGTTTTGTATTAACTTCTAGGGAATCGCTAGTATTAGGATCAGTAAAAAGGGTACATATGTCACATTTTTCTATGCCTTTTATTTTCACATCCTCATAGGATAAACCATCAACATAAAATGTACGACACCTATCCCTCCATGAACCCCATTTTATCACATCTTGAGACACCTCATTTGCACTATTGGATATTTTTTCTAATGTAGTGGCGAGGGTAGAGTGATGCTGAAGACTGGAAGCTTTCAACCTATTGACCAATATATTAATTTGTGCACTATTTTTGTTAAGGCGTTTCATGAGGTCCTCTTTTGATGCATCTACATGACCTAATGGAACATGTGGAGGGCGTACAAGTGGTGATGGTTGTGGAGGAGGAGAATTTTGAGGAGGGTTTACGGGTGGAGATTGTGATTGAGGGTTTATGGGTGGCGAGGGTTGTTGAGGGTTTATAGGTGGTGATGATGGTGCTTCTACGCCGGGTGGTCTTTCATTTCATTTTTGTCTTTTTGGATTGTTTGATGAATTTGGAATGAAATTAATAAAAGAAAACAAAAAATCAATAAAATAACCTAATTTGATTACAATTGCAAAAAAACAACAAAAACAAACAAACTTACCTTTGTTATGGGGTGCCATTGGTTGAAGATCTCTATTAAATCATGTTTTCTTCAAAGCACGATCGGGTTTTGTTGTTTTTTACCCTCCACACTTCTTCTCCATGATTTAGACATTAGAAATGGCCTAAGCCACAAGCTGTTCTATTTTTGATATGTTTCTCATAACCTGATCGGGTTATTAGAAACTCAATGAGTCTCATAACCCGATCAAGTTTTGAGGTGCACACAATTTTTTATAATATTTTCTAGGCTTGGTTTACCAAGCCTAGAATGATTTCAAATTTTCAATAACCCGATCGGGTTATTGAAAATTTGAAATTTTTTTAAAGGTGTGTCCACTTTTTTGGTCCACGACTTGGTGCACACACCCTCAATCCATCAGCATAATCCCATGCACCTATTACTAATCCACCATCCACTCTATCCTACCTTTCTCCTCCATCCCCTCCATCTTATCCCAATCTACCATCTTCCATTCCTACCTACATTAACACAAATCCACCTCCCCAATCCACCTATATCTCGCAATCTGCTTCATATGTCATACCCCAATCCGTCACTCCTCCCCCATCTGTTAGTCAATCTAGTTCACAAGTCACCTCCATGCCTACTTATGTGAACTATCTAGCCATGCCATCTCCTACACCCATTTCTCAACCATCATTCATTCAACCAAGTTCTCAATCCACTACTGCACCTTCATCCATAAACTATCATAGGTTCCCACTATCTACATCTGCTAACTATCCACCCCAACCTCAAACACACAAGTCTCCAAGGACCTTCACAAGGAATCCAGTAGAAAATCCCTCTCCTAAGGTTTATGATTCATGTCATCTCAATATCTCATGTGAATCCACTAGTGATAAGGCTCATCCATCTCCCACACCCATCATTCCCCATCCATCTCCCACACCCATCATTCCCTTCCAACTCCCATACTTATTGGTCCTCTTCTGTCACCTAACACCATTGAAGTCCCTCCATCCATTGAGTCCATCCAATCCCCATCCACATCTTATCCTCTTGACATTATCCACACCCCATCCAATGAACCTCATGAGTCCCTCCTTCTTCCCTCTATCCCAATTACAGAATCTCCCAACCTTCCATCCCATCGTCTAAAGAATCCTACAACCCCCATCACAACATCCACACCAATCCAATCATGTCAAGATCTTGTCCAAAAGCATGTTGAAACATCTATTGACTTGAAGAAAGATTGTATCATTCTATCCACTACATCTCGAGCTCCTACCATCCCACTTCCTCCATTACATGATCCATTACTTCCATCAAATACATCCCATGATCCATTTCCATCTTCCCCTTCAAGTCACGATCATGTCATTCTACCTATTCTATCTCAAAATCCACTACCTAATTATCTGAGTCAAGATCTGAACATCACATGCCCTCCACTTCATGATCCTTTATCGCCTCCATTCCAAACTATCCTACCACCATCACTCTATCCCCTTGGTTCACTTACATTCATCCATGGTGGTCCACTTCAAGCAGAAGAAATAAATTTCATGTCCACCATTTACACTCCTAATAATAGACTCGCATCTTGTTCCCTAAAAGGGAAGTATCCTATCTTGGATCGAATACTAAAAAATGGAATTATCAAGGCAAAGGCTTAGTCCTAAATGGGCAAGGTACCCTAGAACCCATCCATGTCAAACAAAATCCATAATCTTGTGGTCTTGGTTGCACATCTCAAGGCCCTTCATCTAAAAATGTTGGTACAAATAATGCAAAGTCCAAGCATGTTGTCAAACCTACCATTTCATCTTCCCATTGTTCCTCCAAAACATTTAATGTCATCCCTCCTCCTTCGTCATTGCAACCCAAGACAACCTACCACATTCCTCCTTCATCCTCTAAATCCATTTTGGGCCCCTATGTCCCAAAATCCACCATTACATATCCTCCACATACTAAATCCATTTTGGGCCCTTATATCCCAAAATCTCATCCTCCATCTTATCCCACCCCCTACATTCCCAATCAGGATCAACAAAGGAACATACCCACACGCCCATCCACCATCCTACTTCCATCATTCCATCTCATACAACTTCACATATTCCTCCCAATGCTACTCACTACAATTTGGATGCCAATTCAAAAATGCATAAAGCTAAAGATCCACAATCCAAAGAATGACATGTTCACTTCAAACAACATGCCCCAACAAAGATAAATCCAATCAAAAAATGCTCTACATACCACATGCCACAAAGGCCCAACAAAGCAAAAGAAAAAACTATGTGGATCCCAAAGAAAAAAGATGAAATACATCTAAAATAAAAATCCACAACGGCATCCAAATTTTATGATCCTCTAGCTTAGCAATCCTCCCCGCCATCCCCTAAATCTATTTTGGGTCCTTATGTCCCACAACTACCTATAATATATCCTCCATCGTCTCCACATGTCCTATCCACATTACACCCATTCTTTCCACACCCCTCATAACATGTGCCAATGTTGGTCCTAAAAACATCCCCCTATCACTTTCCTCCATTTCATCCAAACACTTCCTCCCACCATATCTCTTACCCCACATATATCCCCCATCATAACCATCTCATTTATGCCTTTTCATAAGCTACTCCTCCCAAACAAGGATGTACCAACATCTAGCGATCACTCTCGATGGGTTCCTCTTACCTTGATATAAAGCTTGATGCTTGAGTCCTCCATCCATCTCCTCATTCTCGTTCCATCCATAATCTCCCCTCCAAAGAGTCAAAAAGTCAAAAAAAAAAAAAAAGTAAAGAGAAATAAGTGTCCAATGGTGAAAACTTGGCAAACAAGCACCTTGGACAAGTACCATGATGAAAACCTGATACACAGGCATCATGCGCAATCCCTCCATCTAGTTTCTCTCCACACTTGGGGGCAATTTCTTCTAGCCACCACTCCATCACTCCCTTCATCCTAGCCGTCTACCATACCTATCATGTTTTGTCCATTTCCCCTCCTCCACTCTCCTTTGGATCTTGATGAAAATAATAAAGGCCACCATGTATACATGCTTTAGACATCTCTTAGCACCCATCTTCCATCCCCCATTTTATCCACATATCATTTATCCACACATGCTTCCTTTCATATATCCCCTCTACCTACCTATGTTAGCCTCATCCACCCATCATATTATACATTATCTTCCTCCCTCATCCACCATTCATCCTAGCTCCCATCTTTCTCCCTCATACTCTTGTGGTCCTATCTTCCATCCTATCATACCCCTACTAATGCCTCCTCGTGAATGACCTATCCTAAGCGCGGGAATCTTATCCCTTGGTGACATAGTCCTTGGAGACCTTATCATATCCACCTTTCACCTCCCAAATCTTGTCTATCGCCACCCATTCATTTCCTATCCATTCCATCCATCTATCTTCCATCAAAGCCATCTCTCCATCCTTCACCCTCTAGTATGGGGGCATCCTTTTCCACATATTCCTTGGATCCCAATCCACTTATTCCCTCCACTAACATCCCTTACATATCATCCTTCCATTTTATGTATCCTTTATCCCCCATCTTCCCATCCTTCCTTTTCCTATTGCTAGTGTGGGCCATTTCATTCCTTTACTACATAGTTGTTTAATCTCCATCCTTTAATCCCACATTCTCTATCCATCCATTCAATATTACCTATACATCCATTCCATCTATCTATATCCCATCTTAGCCATCTCCCCATCTCCACCATTCCTTGGTGCTCCCTTGTCATCGGTCCCAACATCCATCTTCCAATTCAATTCTATCCAATCCATTTATCTTCTAATCCATTCATATTCCCTTTTGTCCAATGCATCTATCTTCTAATTGAATTCCATCTTATCCTTCATCCATTTTCCAATCCATTTATTCTTCCTTCCTATCCAATTAAATATATTCTATCTATGCATCCAATCCTTTCATATCAATAAAATCACTTTCTGTCTTCCGACATCCAATCCATTTATCCATTTATCCTCAAGAACACCCCATCCACCATCCATCCATCTTGGCTTTTTAGCTTGACTGGGGAAACATCATGTGCATCCCCATCATCTCATCCATCATCTCAAGCTCTTGTACATCCTTTAATTAGTGTCCTGAACATCTTACTAATCTCGTTGTCTGGCTTAAATGCGTAAAAATTCCAAAAAAAAATTTAAAAATTGCAAAAATCCTAAAAATTCAAATATCCTTCAAAAATTGCAATAAACCTTCCCTTCCTTCCGCATCGCTGTGTTTTTTTTATTTCAGTGATTTTTGACTCCTACAACTACAATAATATTTTCCCCAAATCAGTTTTGAGACCGACTCTCCTTGCTCCTCATCCTTTTCATAGCTTTTACCAGCGAATATCTCAATCAAATCCAATCCAATCCTTGCCCATCAGGATGCATCCTTTTGGCGTCAGCTAATCAATCCTTCATCACATAATCTTGTTTATGGCATGAACTTTGGACTGAATGAATACTTGGCCATGAGGCCTTCTTTGTTGATTTTATCTTTTTGTGTCAGTTAAAACCTACTCACCACTACCTCGATCTTCTATATATTGGTGCGTTGTGACTGGTGGCTACTGATACATGTGTCTTTTGCAGTGTGCTTTGTTTGAGCATCTAGTCCATGTAAAAGAACCCTTTCATCTGTGTTTTCTAACACCTGATGCACATACATCCTTTTGCAATATCAAAACCGGATGTGGTCTCCATTTTTCAATACAATTGACTCCCCAAGTCCTACGTCTGCATTCTTAGCTGCATTCATACTCATTTTTCATCTTGCATTTCTGGAAGGCTTATGTTTCTTCACTCCTCTCCCTTCTCCTCTTGCACTTTCTCTTTTCGAGAAAATTTCACACAGGCTTCTCTTGTTGCATCCTTTTCTCGAGGGGGCACAACATCTTATCGTCGTCGCTTCGACACAACTCCTAGAAACTAACTTCCTCTGGGGCAAATATTTTTCTTGTCTTTGACGCAATGTCACTTGCGATGCCATGTCAAAAAGGGGCAAAATGTAGACGTCTAAAAATATTAATATTATCATTAATATTAAATTCTCTTTTATTCATCTAACTATTTAATTAAATTAATTAAATAGTTTCACTCATGGTATTTACATATTTTATAAATACTATCCTAATGTATTTTATTTAAATACATTTCCCTAAAAAATATCCCTTTTGATAAATTTATATTTATTAAATTCCCTCCATAAGACTAAAATTCCTCTAAGCTTGATTTAAATAAAAACACTTTATTTAAATCATTTTATCCCTTCCAAATCCCACCTCTTGCTAATAATCCTCTAATCTTGATTAAAGGGTAATTTACCTCTAATCATGTGCACAATCCCCTTTGACTTTTTCAACCTAACCCTCAATCCTATCCACTCATCTCCCTTCCACCTCTTAATCTCAATCATCCATTTCCTTTTCAAATCTATAAAAGAGGCTTTCCTCTCTTGCATTATATATCTCTCATCTTTTTTATTGTTATTATGCTAGAATTGTGCTAGGATTTTCATTGCTAGTTTCATTGCTTTCATGCTTAAATCACTTAGATATTACATGCTATGATCAATTTGGTAAAATCAATCTTAGTTTACATTCTTGCTTTGCATTTTCAATCCATGGTAGCTTAGTCATTTGGAGAAGTTTGAGACTAGTTGTTCCATACTAGTTCTTGAATCTTTCTTCCATTCATCCTTTATTGCATTTGATCATAAGCATTCTACTTGGGGAAGTCTTGGATATTGTGTTTGAGAGAGCACATTCACACCTCCATAAGAGAGCGAATCAAACAAGCCTCTTGGGTGCACTTGTTTCTAGCTCTATCCGATGATATGAGGATAATTTTTTTGTTTTCATGTTTGTATCATCCTATCTAAATCTTTGAATGCTAATCCTCTAATGGTTTTCATGTTTTAGTGGATGATTGCAGGCTGATTTTTCCTTGTATACAATGAGATTATTACGTGGCTTGGAAGTTGGTCATCTATATTGGGATTTACTTTCCTCTCCACTGTGATTGGTGATTTGAGAGCAACCATTTGCAAATATATAATTGAAGTCATTATCTATATAAAAACTCTCTCTTAAAGAGTAGAGAATAATGACAGTCTAGAAACTATATCAAAGGCATTTTGACTAGAAAATATGGTATTCACAAAAAAAAGAGATACAATTGCTAACGAATAGTTAAATAAATCCTTCCTCAACTCTCCTTTACATATCTGGCAATGCTCTTTGGTCCAGTTTTTTGCTTTACAACATAGTGATAATTGAAATTTATGTTTTAATTATTTTACAAAATGTAAATCAACAACATTCAAATTTTATCTTGAAAAAAAAAGAAATAATATAGTGAATAAGTTAAAACAAAATAATATATTTTAATTGAAAGTTACAACCAATAAAATAATAATGATTGACGAATAAGAAATAGATCATATGTATATTTCCCCTTAAGAATATTCCTAGAATTTATTTAGATAAAGTTTACCATCTTATGCAATTCTTAGATTTGTCAATTGAGAGCACAAGACAAAGGTAATTATGAAGTGCTTGATACCTTATTTGTAGACCCCTCTTCAAATCTAGGGATGAAAGTAGGGCTAAAACGTCTTTGTTTTTAACTTTTGACTTCAATTTTTTATTGTCATTTTATCATTTTTTGAACTGTCACCAAAGCTACGAGAGAATACATGAAGGCACTCAAAATAGAGCAAAAGACGTCGAATAAACCAGCAAAAGCAATAAAGACAATAAAATATCTTCCCAAATTGCAGCTTTCTACCTAAAACAGATCACATGATACAAACTGCAAACTGATACATTAAACGGCTGGCCTTAAACATCACACACTAAGCGTTGACTGCTTGGTGTGTGATGTTGTGGGGCCCACTGAACACGTTACTTTCAGCCACTTCCGTTACTCCCGTTACTTTTCTACTTAGCTGTTCTAAACTGCAGCAGTCAGAAATCAGTCGCCCAGTTCCCACGCATATGCCAAGTCAAATTCAAATTACATTTGCCGCCCTGCAAGAATTAAAAGAAGAAGAGCCTCCGCAGCCAACGAAAGGTAAATGAGCCGATAGACATGCTTGTAAAATGTGAAAGAAATTGAATGAAACTTGATACATTCTTTCCTTGAATTTGGTGGTTTACTATCGTATTCCAAAGCGACTGGTACTGTCTGTCAAGCTTGTCGGATGTGCTTTCTCAATGTTTATTTTAGATTAATAGCTAATTAATGGCTTTCTTCTTTTTAAAAGAGTACTATTGAATGTAATCTAAAAGGTGGATAAGAAAGTTTAACATAGGTTCTTATTTAAAAGTTTATCCTAGAAT
>MU227756.1:1247826-1268279 GCA_018584345.1 Thuja plicata
GAGAGAGAGAGAGAGAGAGAGAGAGAGAGAGAGAGAGAGAGAGAGTTGGGTATAGACATGTGTAAGGTGGGAGGGATATTGGGAGAGATAGGCCTGTAGATAGAAGGAAAGAGTGTCCAAATGGGAGATCATAAGAGGGAAACATAATTTATTCAATATAAAATGACCTATATGAAGGATATGTGTGTGCATGTAATATATATAAATATTTATAGATTAAAATAAAATATATAATGTATATTAATATTAATCTTAAATATTATATATATAATATAAGAGACTATAATATATTATACATTATAGACTAATAAATTATTTATCGATTTAAAAATAACAAATTATTTATAATAAATAAACTAATAAATAATTAAAAATATAGAAAAAAGTAACAAATATCCAATACTAACAAATACTAGACATATCTATATTTTGTTAAAGGGTTTTAGGTCCCTTCAAACCCTTCTTTTACCTTAATAAAAAACAAATATCAGACATCCAATGCTAACTAATATTGGATTATATGTTAGTGTCAAATATCCAATACTAACTAATATCCATTATGAATGGATCATATCCGTTGCTAGTAGATATTTGATAATGACCAATATCTGTTTCGTTCGACAAAAAATGCAACCTTGGCCTTTGCCTCAGGTTTTATTTGGGATTTGGCTAGGACATGTAAAACCTAGAAAGTTAGCACTAAAAATGTGTTTAGAATTTTTTCTTGGTTTTCAAGACTTTGCTGATGTGGTTGTTAACTTTTTATTACTCGAAAGTGATGAAACGAAAAGGGTTTATTAGTGAATTGTCAAATTTCCACCAATATAAATTATGCCTTATTTAAAATTTAATAAATAATAATTATTAATTTTCTACATGCATTACAACTAAAGTCATGATTAATAGGTTGATTGAAAAACATCTATAACTTTCATACGATTCCACATTTTTTTGAATTTGAAAGATGCACTACATTGTATGCTTCATATACTATTTGATTAAAAAAAATTGAGTTTCATAAAGTTTTGACTAAGTCATGGTGTCGAGACATACCAATTTTTATATTTTTAAAAAGTTGTAGTAAAAAATTCATAACTAATTATTTACTTGGAAAAAAGTAAAAAAAATATGTGGCACATCCAGACATGTGTCCTCTACTTATATTTAAAGTTTCATAAAAAAAATAATGTTTTCATTGTACATAGGGTGGTCATACATGCGTGTCTTCTTTTTATATTTTTCTTAAAGTTTAGGACTATTGTGTTGAAATTTTAAATTTTTACCAAATAGATTTTTTTCCCAAAACACAACTAGTAGCTTAGAAAATACATTCAATATGCTAAAAATTCTATTCTTACTAATTTTTGAAATAATGTTGATAACCTAAACAAATTTTCATGTCAAGTTGCCTAACTCAGTTTTTTCTAAATTTTCATCGCCACTTAAGGGCCTAGTACCCCATGACAACTTTTGCACCATTTTAAAACTTTTGGAGGTTATTTTCTCCCCATATGTAGATTTTTCTGATGCTAGATCCATGGTTTCCATATATGCTACTCACTAGAAACAATTAATAATATTTTAAAGTGGGTTTGTTAAAAAGTTGGAAGTCGACATCTCCTATTTCATAGCTAGCTTGAATACATATGTTGTTTTTTATTAAAGTAAGTGGGGAAGGGCCCCATCCTATTACAAATTAGACTTGAACCATTACAACAACAAGTTGTCGTGAGATCAAACAACAAATTTACCGTAGGGTAAACAAAGAACAACACTGTAAAGTTGAATCAAATCTAAAAATAATATCTAATGAAGATCAAAGTTAGGGCCAAGGAGTGGACCCAATAGAATAGTTTGAGATTTTTGGGTCAAAGGGGAATAACCTTTTTTCTTTTGACATACATCTATCCAAGAAGAAACATCCATCACTAGACGAAACAAGGGGAGTTGTGCTAGTAGAAGGAATGCATATCTTGTTGATCATATATTAATTTTCAATAATAATAAACAAAACCACATAAAATCATATAATTTTTTTAATATCGTAGAAATTAGAGAGAATTGAATAATTAAAATATTATGAAGTATGCTAAAATTGAGTCCATGATGACACTAGGAAGGCAAATCAACCGAATTAGGAAGTAAAAATGAAGACAAGAGCTCATAATTTAGGATTTTACAATGCGGTAAGAATAATGGATAGTAAATTTTTATAAACCAGGAAGTTAGGCCACATAAAGGGGAATAAGTATATTTTATAAATAATCAATAAATATTTATACTAGTTCATATAGTACTAGATTTGATATTGCAAGCTATTTTTTACAAATTATTTCCCTGTGAAATTGATGTATTGACAATAAGATAAGAGACTGGCAAATTAAATCTAAAGGTTTGATGTTCCATAAAGAATCACCTCTTACATTTAGAGGTATTATTTTTTAAAGTAAAATTAAAAATTTAAATCTCCTAACATTTTTAGGGGTTTCCATGAGAGAGAAGTGTATGTTTAAATTTTTTTTGCAAGTGGATGGATAATATATTTTGCTAAAATTTTAAAAATTAGAATGATAAGATCAATGTTTTTTTAATAGAAAAGGGGGAATAGTTAGATATTTTGTACTAAAAGATAGTGTTATAGGGTTAATTTGATCACATAATTTCTTTTTGATTATTTTTTAAGATAGATTTTTTCTTAGATAAAGATTTGAATTTAATTTTTATACTTGAAAAATAAGAGATCAAATGCAACTAATGAATAAAAACTTATGTAGAATACTAAATGGCAAGGAGAAACCACTTTAAAATGTAAATAAATTATTAGATTGACATATTAGAGATGATAAGCCAAATCTATTATTGGCCTATTTTTTAAATTCAAAATTACATCATGCAATCTTCAGATGCTTAGTGTCAAGGTAGAAACACTTCATTGTTGAGGCGACCACCAAGGTTCAAACCCATGTTGGGCCATCGAGCTTGCAGGCCTTGCGTCTTCACTATACTATTGAGCTCGCATGTTTAAACAAGTGAAGAGTGATGAATGATGACCCCCCATAAATGGCCTCGTGGGAAGAGATCCTCTGTAAGTAGTCTCTTTGGTCTTGGACCAAGGTAAAAGCCCATGTTTCCCATTTTTTTTAAAAAGACTTCATGTAGAACTAAACAAACCATCTAGAGAAATTTAAGATAATTTGAATAAAAAATCTAGAGAAAAAGTACTCAATGCAAAGCTTTCCCTAAAACTTCAGTTATTCGTATTTAAAATAGAAGATAGAATAACTCTGTTGAATCACATAAGCAATTTGAAGTCTCACTATACACCTAGTAGGAGTCAAATTTATAGTAGTTGATGATGATGCCAAAGCTACTATGTTAAGTAATTTTCCTTCATACTACAATAGTATTATTTTTACATTTAGCCAAACAATTCTACAAACCCTAGAGAATATGATTGCAAGCCTTTTAGTGAAACAAAATGATAACAAATGCAAAAGATATAGAATTTCTCAACATGAGAATGTATTGTACTTGGAAGCAATAATAAAAGATTTGATATAATGAAAAGAGTAATTGAATGTTATTATTGTAAAAAAATGGTCACATAACTTGGACTTATGAAACTTGACAATGACATTTTCAAAGGGAAACTCAATAATCGATCAAATGAATTTAACTTAGTCTGTGTTGGAGATGAGGATCCACCAAATGACACTTTTGTTGAGAATTACTATTTTGAAAGGCTGGTGAGATTGATAGTTGAAGGGTTTTCATCATCTCAAGCCAATGTTTCATTTATAAATGATGGTTTGTATGAAAAGTACAGTGATAGAATTGAGGAATGTTTATATTGTGAACTTTGTTTTTAAGATAAAAAAAGACCTTGGGTGAACTCAATATAGATTGTCATTCAAATAATTTCAAAAATTCATAGATCTAAAGAATTATATTCTTTTGAAAACCATGAAACAATTTGATATAGAAAATTATACTCTTTTGAAAATCACGAAACAATAAATTGTTGTCAAGTCTTGCTGAATGCAAAGGCTCTGATATCATAAGAGATGAGGTATGCCCCGAATATATTTTGGTGGAATGGATACCCTTGAGTTCTTACTCTTAACCAAAGAAGTTCTTAACCTCCAACAAAAAAGAATTGATCGCATATTATATATTATATTAAGAAGAACAAGAAGAATACATGCAAGCATAACTCTGTTGAATCACTCAAGCAATTTGAAGTAGGTTGGGGAAGAATACATGCGAGAAGAATATATTACATTAAGAAGATAGAATAACTCTGTTGAATCACATAAGCAATTTGAAGTAGGTTGGGGAAGGGCCCCAACCTATTACAAATTAGACTTGAACCATTACAACAACAAGCTGTCGTGAGATCAAACAACAAATTTACCGTAAGGTAACCAAAGAACAACACTGTAAAGTTGAATCAAATCTAAAAACAATATCTAATGAAGATCAAAGTTAGGGCCAAGGAGTGGACCCAATAGAACAGTTTGAGATTTTTGGGTCAAAGGGGAATAACCTTTTTTCTTTTGACATACATTTATCCAAGAAGAAACATCCATCACTAGACAAAACAAGGGGAGTTGCGCTAGTAGAAGGAATGCATATCTTGTTGATCATTTATTAATTTTAAATAATAATAAACAAAACCACATAAAATCATATAATTTTTTTAATATCGTAGAAATTAGAGAGAATTGAATAATTAAAATATTATGAAGTATGCTAAAATTGAGTCCATGATGACACTAGGAAGGCAAATCAACCGAATTAGGAAGTAAAAATGAAGACAAGAGCTCATAATTTAGGATTTTACAATGCGGTAAGAATAATGGATAGTAAATTTTTATAAACCAGGAAGTTAGGCCACATAAAGGGGAATAAGTATATTTTATAAATAATCAATAAATATTTATACTAGTTCATATAGTACTAGATTTGATATTGCAAGCTATTTTTTACAAATTATTTCCCTGTGAAATTGATGTATTGACAATAAGATAAGAGACTGGCAAATTAAATCTAAAGGTTTGATGTTCCATAAAGAATCACCTCTTACATTTAGAGGTATTATTTTTTAAAGTAAAATTAAAAATTTAAATCTCCTAACATTTTTAGGGGTTTCCATGAGAGAGAAGTGTATGTTTAAATTTTTTTTGCAAGTGGATGGATAATATATTTTGCTAAAATTTTAAAAATTAGAATGATAAGATCAATGTTTTTTTAATAGAAAAGGGGGAATAGTTAGATATTTTGTACTAAAAGATAGTGTTATAGGGTTAATTTGATCACATAATTTCTTTTTGATTATTTTTTAAGATAGATTTTTTCTTAGATAAAGATTTGAATTTAATTTTTATACTTGAAAAATAAGAGATCAAATGCAACTAATGAATAAAAACTTATGTAGAATACTAAATGGCAAGGAGAAACCACTTTAAAATGTAAATAAATTATTAGATTGACATTATAGAGATGATAAGTCAAATCTATTATTGGCCTATTTTTTAAATTCAAAATTACATCATGCAATCTTCAGATGCTTAGTGTCAAGGTAGAAACACTTCATTGTTGAGGCTACCACCAAGGTTCAAACCCATATTGGGCCATCGAGCTTGCAGGCCTTGTGTCTTCACTATACTATTGAGCTCGCGCGTTTAAACAAGTGAAGGGTGGTGAATGATGACCCCCCATAAATGGCCTCATGGGAAGAGATCCTTTGTAAGTAGTCTCTTTGGTCTTGGACCAGGGTAAAAGCCCATGTTTCCCATTTTTTTTAAAAAGACTTCATGTAGAACTAAACAAACCATCTAGAGAAATTTAAGATAATTTGAATAAAACATCTGGAGAAAAAGTACAGTCAATGCAAAGCTTTCCCTAAAACTTCAGTTATTCATATTTAAAATAGAAGATAGAATAACTCTGTTGAATCACATAAGCAATTTGAAGTCTCACTATACGCCTAGTAGGAGTCAAATTTCTAGTAGTTGATGATGATGCCAAAGCTACTATGTTAAGTAATTTTCCTTCATACTACAATTTTTACATTTAGCCAAACAATTCTACAAACCCTAGAGAATATGATTGCAAGCCTTTTAGTGAAACAAAAAGATAACAAATGCAAAAGATATAGAATTTCTCAACATGAGAATGTATTGTACTTGGAAGCAATGATAAAAGATTTGATATAATGAAAAGAGTAATTGAATGTTATTATTGTAAAAAAATGGTCACATAACTTGGACTTGTGAAACTTGACAATGACGTTTTCAAAGGGAAACTCAATAATAGATCAAATGAATTTAACTTAGTCTATGTTGGAGATGAGGATCCACCAAATGACACTTTTGTTGAGAATTACTATTTTGAAAGGCTGGTGTGATTGATAGTTGAAGGGTTTTCATCATCTCAAGCCAATGTTTCATTTAGAAATAATGTTTTGTATGAAAAGTACAGTGATAGAATTGAGGAATGTTTATATTGTGAACTTTGTTTTTAAGATAAAAAAGACATTGGGTGAACTCAATATAGATTGTCATTCAAATAATTTCAAAAATTCATAGATCTAAAGAATTGTACTCTTTTGAAAACCATGAAACAATTTGATATAGAAAATTATACTCTTTTGAAAATCACGAAATAATAAATTGTTGTCAAATAACTTGAAAGATCTATGATTCTAAATTTTGGTTGCGGTCAATGGGCCTTTGGTCTACTAGTGAAGTTGAATGGTTCTGAAGGAGTCCATCAAGAGATCAAGTCTTGCTGAATGCAAAGGCTCCGATATCATAAGGGATGAGGCCGGGATTATGCCCTTGATGGATTTTGGTGGAATGGATACCCCTCATTCTTGACTCTTAACCGAAAAGATTCTTAACCTCCAACAAAAAATCGATTGCATAATATATTAAGAAGAATACATGCAAACATGGAAGAGTGCAATATGCAACGGTCAAGTGGGCACCTTTCAGTGCAGCCACTTGCTCTGCTTAGTTGGACGTTATGGGCTGACCAAAAATTTATATGAAAAGTACGAGAGAATATATCCAATAATGATTAAGTATGTCACCAAGTTTTGAAATTATTTTGTTTGATAGATTGTCCGACCATTCTACCCATAATAACTTAGCCAAAAAAAAAAACCAGTGTTTAAATTTATGCTTGTTTTAACGCCTGTTTGTATTTGATCTCTACGTTCAGTGGAGAACACGAATGACATTATTTGTCCCATCATGACAAATTTATTGCCTTTATTGCTTTTGCTGGTTTATACGACGTCGTTTGCTTTACTTTGAGTGCCTGCATGAACTTTGGTGACGTCGTTTGCTTTACTTTGCGTGCCTGCATGAACTTTGGTGACGTCGTTTTCTTTACTTTGAGTGCCTCCATGAACTTTGGTTACATTTCCAATGATAAAATGACAAATCCAAAATTGAAGTCAAAATGGAAAAACAAAGACTTTTTAGTTCTACTTACACCCCTAGATTTGAAGAGGGGTCTACAAATAATGTATCACTCACTTCATAGTTACCTTTGTCTTGTGCTCTAAATTGAGAAATCTAAGAATTTCTTAAAGTCTGTATACTTTATCTATAAAGCTATAAATTCTATGCTCTTTATGAGAGGAAATACACAATCTAATATATTTCCCTATTATACCATAGTAATTTGATCAACATTTGCATTAAATTATTATTATTATTGTCGTTGTTTTTCATTAAAATATATTATTTTGTTGTATTTCTTGTTTCAACTAGTTTATCACTTTTTTTTTTCGTTTTTAGAGTTAAAATTTGAATATTGTTGATATATATATATATATATATATATATATATATATATATATAAGAACATAAATTTCAATTATTATTATTAGGTTGTAAAGAAAGGAAGCGAACCAAAAAGTATTGTCGGTTATGTAAAGAAGGGTTGAGGAAAGATTTTTTTTGTTGTTGCTTCTTTGACAATTAGTAAACACTTGCATCTCATCTTTTGTGAATAATATTTTTTTTTAAGTAAAAATGTATTTGATATAGTTGTTAGACCTTCATTATTCTCTACATTCTTCAAGAAAGAGTTGTTTATATTGATAATGGCTTCAATTATATATTTGCAAATGGTTGCTCCAAAATCTAAAATAGAAAGAAAAGTAAATCCCAATGTAGATAATTAACTTTCAAGTCATTGAATAATCTCACTCTATCTTAATTTATCCAAAGGGTTTTTATTTTCCAAGATTTTATTACAATTGAGCTCTTGAGTCATGGATGACAACTTTTTAATGTTTTTTATTAGATTAGCAAGGAAAGGGCTCTAATCCCGATTACATAATAGAACTGTAGAACAAAAACAAACACAACAAACATGAGAACAAGAAAATGTGTTAAACTAGCCCAAATAACACCATTTGGCTAATCAAAACATTAGACCTAGACAACACTAGCTAAAGCAAGCTAATAAAAAATAACACATATCTAACCAAGCTTTTAATCCTATAGAAAATTGAGTCCAGCATATCATAGATCAACATAAAGTAAAACCTAGATAAACTTAATATTTCTTTATCAAACAAGTATAATAATTGGGCATGCAGTAAAACCAGAAAACTACTGACAGTAATAAACATTGTATAGTCCTAAAAAGTCAGAACCCATAATTAGGTTCTCATTTTATCCCCATTTTAGCATGTATGGGTTCCCATATTGATTTCACGTTCTTCTAACACTTATTGGACCTTCAAATTAACATTATGAACTTCCTATATTGATTCAATTTCTTTAAAAAATGAGGTTGGCCCTTATTTCTAAGTGTGCTCATCTATTTTTCATCCAATCCCATAATTCATTTTATCTCATAGAACCTATCTTTCCATTTATGGTCTTTTCATCATCTCCTGACCTCAGATTGAGTTGTACCTGGAAAATTTGCACATTTTGACTATTTGTGGCCCATAATTCCAAGTTTGACTCATTTTGCAAGGTACCGGTCGCCATTGATGACCTATCCTTGGCATAGGATGCTATTAGAAACCTATAGAGTGCATTTGGGGCTCAAAATTGGCCCAGGGCCTGATATTGGGGTGTTAGTGGGTTTTCTTAATCTATGGTCAGTTTGGATCAAATTTGAATCCTGAAATAAGGAGGTAAAGTATAAAAGGACCTTCCCCCCTCATTTGAAATTTCATTTTCAAGTGCAAGCATTCACTATCAAGTTTTCAAGCATTTATGATCAAATGAGAAAATCGGAGTTCAAGACCTCTTCTATAATTGAGCATTCAAGTCTTCAATCCTTCCGAACATTCTTCCTTCTCATTCTTCAAGAATTGTTGGAAAACTACAACATCCATCATTCAAGTCATTTATTCCATGATTTCTTTTGAGATCAAGCTATTGCATCAACATTTTGTGATCACATCCAAAGAGGCATTGAACCATAAAGGTTGATTCCTCAACAGGGGTTTGATTAAGGAAAACCCCTTCTACCAACCTTTTCCCCAATTTTATTTTGTGCAAGAATAGGTTAGGGGCCACTGGATCGAGATCAGAAAGATTGGACACAGTTGGAGAAAACCCATAAATTTCAGCCAAAAGTGCTAGGTACATGTCGTCGTTGGTGAACTATCCCTGGGTACAAGTCAAGTTTCAACCTGTCCCTACCACTTTCAACTCAAATTTAGCATAAATTCAGATCACAACCTCTTGGGCCTAGATCTGCAATTACAGATCAATCTGACATTTTGACAATCGAGAATTCGGGTATGAAAACTTACTTCTCGTATTTCATTTCCAGGTGCATTCAAATTCATCTTCATTCCCTTTTACATCAATTTTCTTATTTTTTTTAGATCAGAACTGTTCATATTCAATTTTTTGCAAACCAATATAATCCCTCTCTTTCTCAATTTTAAGCAACAAAAGGAATCAAAACC
Source organism: Thuja plicata (assembly GCA_018584345.1). Lineage (NCBI taxonomy): Eukaryota > Viridiplantae > Streptophyta > Pinopsida > Cupressales > Cupressaceae > Thuja > Thuja plicata. The sequence continues at coordinate 1,257,782 of MU227756.1, forward strand.
CTTCAAGCATAGATATTTCACTGGCATCTTCCAAGTGGTGTTAATCATACTTGTCTTGAGGTGGTTTTGTATTCTAAAGTGTAATATGAATTGGGGAAAATGCCCATTTTACATGATACCATTTTTATATTATACATTTTGGTGAACCCGACTCATGACATTTCAATTATGATTTGGTGTTTACATCTCATTTTTATGCATTTAGATCTATCATACTTTTGATTTGGTAGTTAGATCATCTTTGCTTGATCTCATTTATATGCATCATAATTTTAATTTGGTGTCTAGATCTACTTTGTATGCAGTTTTCTATCACATATTTACTACATCTTGCATTTATAAAAAAAAATTTAAAATGTACAAAAATAAATCTTTCATTTCATGAATTGTTACCTTTCAATGATTTTTATACATTTCTTTCTCTCTTCTCATGTTGTAAACATTGTTTAGGGCATTATCTCAAAACCATTCTGTCAATTTTGAGATGAAATAACATCCTCTCATTAACTTACCTTTATATTATGTTAGCACTAAAAATAATCAATCTAATACATTTGAAGTCTCTTTGTCTTCTCTTATATCACCTCATAAGGATATATTAGAGAAAGAATACATTTTTAACCTTTCTCTCAATGCTCTTTCTCTTTGGGGAGAAGTGTTGGGGATTGATTTTAAGTCTTCTCCTAATATAAGCCTCATCTATGAGAATAATTTGGTTAAGGATAATGATGTCCCTTATGATACTTACCCTTCTATTCCTTTCAATGAATCCCCCTTTAGGGATGAAGATTTAGTGAGTTATGATTACCTCTCTGTGGTATCCCCAATTTTAGCAGGTATTGGCAGTGGCTTTATCAACTCATTATCACGACCCTCATGATTTTACGTCTGGTTTTGAGGGTCCTAGTTAGCAGACTTGCTATTTTTAGTAAGTCTGGACTTACTATTTTTAGTAAGTCTATTTTTGGCAGTGCAGTGGGTGGCTCTGGCAGTTAGTCGTCACCTACAGCAGATGTTGGATTTATTGCATGAGCTAATATTTATTAATTAATAATTAAAGTCATATTGTTTAATACTTTATTATAATAATGTTTTAGAAGTTGATAATTAAAAGAGCCGTGAACTGAAGCTCTTTTTGGAAAACTGTGGCCAAGGATGGGTTATAAATATGAGCTCATTTCATTAGGATTGGAATTCAATTATTGATTAAAATTTTGGCTTTGTGGCTCTGTGCCAGAATTTCTGAATTGTGCCCTTGTTGAAGTATAAGGATTTCTGAGTTCTTCATTGCTGCTATTGTGCTGAGGTAACTAATTGCAAGATCTCTCTATTATATTTTTGTAGCTAAGTAGAGAATTGGATTTATACTAGAGATTGTTATCTTAGGAGTTTGTTGATAATTAATTAGCACACTGAGAGTGCAATTAATTTTGAAATCAATTTTCACTATGAACTGGGGCCTGCATCAAGAGGTTGATTTGGCATCTAGAGTTTTAGATATCATTGTTAGGCGTGGAATTAATTTCAGTGATTGCATCCACTTATTTACAATTGGAGAGTCTAAAGGAATTGAAGGGTTTAATTGGAGTCAGCGGGTGGATTGTAAACTTGTATCTGAATCTTAGTGAATTGCATTTGACACCAGCGTTTATGAATGGAGTCATAGTGTTATGGATGAACACCAAGAATGCCAACTTAAGGTGGCATCACTATTGATGTCGCATGATATTTAAGGAAAGACATTGCCAATTCTTTCAGTGTGCAGGTTGATGTGGGGTGTTGATCAATGTTATTCATCAGTCGTATGCATTCAAACAGTAAAGCGTTAATAGGCGTGTTGATCCAGGTTGCACGTGACTTAGCACTTGATTCTTTTCTAATATTAAATGTCCAAATGATATGTTCAATTTGTTAAACATACAACATTTCAATTTGGTTGTAGTGATTGAATTACTTTTCCAGAATTCTAAAAACACCAAAAATACTGTTGTTTATTTGTGACGTTTTATATATTAAGAGGTTTTTTTTCACAAAAACAAAAGAGATTATATACACACTTTTTGAGTTACCTTGCAAATTAGTAGGAAAGGTATCATAATATCAGATAATATAGAGCTTTGCAGTTGAATTTCCAAAAGAGCCAATCAGGCTCATTACAGTGGTATCAGAGCAGTTTCTTGCCAGCCTGCAGGGAAATCGGGTTCATTCTTTATTATTATTTGGGAATTCAATTATGGTAGATGATAGGAGATTTATTCCTGGTAGGCATTACCACCAAAGAGGTTATTCACCCCCACCAAATGAAGGGTATGCAGATATTTAGTTTGGCACGGTGCTTGGTGGTGATGCTAATAATCTAGGTGGGTCGGGTGGTTCAGCAGGTACTACACGACCCATAGTTTCTACTAAAGCAGATGTAGACAGAGAGCTAGGGAGACCTTCAGGAACCTAGCAACAGGGTAGCATCATGTAGATGATGTATTACATGAGCATTCTGACACCTTGAGATGGATGGTATTATTGAAGGACCAAAGTAGGGAGAGATCACATGATGCTTCTGTCACATCACATAGATCATGGATTGATGACAGGCACAGGGATTATGAGCATAGAGCCCACAGAGATGATAGAGCAGATAGGCCAGGTGACTGGGGAGATCAGTTTAGACCCTAGGGGCCTAGATTTTTTAGACTGAAGGTCAATGTAGTCATCACTGATGCTGAGGATGTCCCTTTTTCTGATGATAAAGTCACTCACTACGCTGAGTGGGATTCCCTTCCTCACGCCTTGAAGCAGAACTTTAACTTTGACAGATATTTAACACAGAAATGGGAGCACTCAAGGGGAAGACTGGCACAGGATAGGTAGAGGATGGGCCAGAATTATTTGAGACAGGTGGCTAGCAAGATCATGCTAGCACATTTTGATGGTAGCGATAGGGTCACTGCTAGAGCTTGGATCCACAAGCTTGACACCTACCTCACATTGTGTCCTATGACTGAGGAGGATGCCATTAGATTTGCAGTTTTGCATTTAGATGGGACTACACATGACTGGTGGTACCATGGGTTGAGATCACTACATCATGACCAAATTACTTTTCATTAGGATTTTTTGGATAGGTTGATTGAGTTCTTTGACAGAAAAAATCCAGAGGTTTATTTCAGAGAGTTGGCTCAATTGCGGCAGACAGCTAGTTTAGAGGGCTACATCAGCGAGTTTTAGCACATATCAGTCATGGTGTATGATATCTCAAAGTGGAGAAGAGTGATGTTATTTTTGGAGGGGTTAGCATAGCCACTCCGTGGATGGGTTAAGTCTTTAGACCCACCCAATTTACAGGAGGCGATGAAGAAGGCCAAAGATCTTGAGTCATCATCTCAGAGCAAGGGTGCCCCGAAGTCATCTGATCCTCCACCTGTTGATGAGGGGTCTCCATTCATTGTTGAGGACAAGGGAAAATGAACGGGGAAATTTGATGATACTTCCAGAGAGGACCTAAGGAGGAGACAACTTTGCTTTTGGTGCAAGGGACCTTTCTCTAAAGTTTATACTTGTGCTTTGAGGCCGAAAGGGGCAGTGAACTGTGGCATGTGGGTTTACACAGTTGAGATAGAGGATTCATCACAGCAATATGAGGATGAGGAAAAAGATGATCCTACTAGGGATCGAGTCTATACTATGATGAGTGTTTATAATCTCATATTTGACTCACATGTTCAAGAATTACATCAGATGCAGAGCTGGTCTATACCTAAGATGGTTTGGTTGCAAAATGACTGGGGAAAGTCAGTGAAGTTTAGTATGGTGAGTTCTCATGTTGAGTCATCTTCTGGTGATTTCCAGATCTCCAATTCATCAACGCACTCACTTGGGGTTATGATACAGGTTATTTTAATTGTGTTGCTAATGTCATGGGTTTACAATTGGTTTTAGGATGGCAGGGATGTCATGTGCTTCTTATGGGATCTAGGTGGGTTCCAGTGAGATACTTGATTGCTTGAGGACAAGCAATTTTAGGGAGGGAGGACTGTGATGTCCCCAATTTTAGCAGGTATTGGCAGTGGCTTTATCATCTCATTGTCACGACCCTCGTGAGTTGACGCTTGGTTTTGAGGGTCCCAGTTGACAAACTTGCTATTTTTAGTAAGTCTGGACTTACTATTTTTAGTAAGTCTATTTTTGGCAGTGCAGTGTGTGGCTCTTGCAATTAGTCATCACCTACAGTGGATGTTGGATTTATTGCATGAGTTCATATTTATTAATTAATAATTAAAGTCGTATTGTTATAATACTTTATTATAATAATGTTTTAGAAGTTGATAATTAAAAGAGTTGTGAACTGAAGCTCTTTTTGGGAAGTTGTGGCCAAGGATGGGTTATAATTATGAGCTTATTTCATTGGGATTGGCATTCGATTATTTATTAAACTTTTGGATTTGTGGCTTTGTGCCAAAATTTCTGAATTGTGCCCTTGCTGAAGTATAAGGGTTTTTGAGTTCTTCATTGCTGTAATTGTGCTAAGGTAAACAGTTGCAAGATCTCTCTATTGTATTTCTGTAGCTAAGGAGAGAATTGGATTTATACTGGAGATTGTTATCTAAGGAGTTTGTTGATAATTAATTGGCACACTAAGAGTGCAATTAATTATGAAATCGATTTTCACTTTGAAGGCCTACATCAAGAGGTCGATTTAGCATCTGGAGTTTTAGATATCTTTGTTGGGTGTGGAATTAATTTCAGCGATTGCATCCACTTATTTACAATTAGAGATTCTGAAGGAATCGAAGGGTTTAATTAGAGTCAGCGGGTGGATTGTAAACTTGTATCTGAATCTCAGTGAATTGCATTTGACACAGTGTTTTTGAATGGATTCATAGTGTTACGGCTGAACGCCAAGACTGACAACTTAAGGTGGCATCACTATTGTTGTTGCATGAGAGATAAGGAAAGACGTTGCCAAGTATTTTAGTTTCCAGGTTGATGTGGGGTGTTGGTCAATGTTATTCATCAGTTGTATGCATTCAAACAGCAAAGCGTTAATAGGTGTGTTGATCTAGGTTGTATGTGACTTAGCAGTTGAGTCTTTTCTAATATTAAACGTCCAAATGGTATGTTCAGTTTTTTAAACATATAGCATTTCAATTTGGTTGTAGTGATTGAATTACTTTTCCAGAATTCTAAAAATACCAAAAATACTATTATTTATTTGTGACATTTTATATATTGAGAGGTTTTTTTTCACAAAAAAAAAAGATTATATACACACTTTTCAAATTACCTTGCAAATTAGTGGGAAAGGTATCATAATATCAGATAATCTAAAGCTTTGCAGTTGAATTTCCAAAAGAGCCAATCAGGCTCATTACACTCTCTCCTAAAGTTTTTTATTCATAAAGATATTTCTATTCTTGATGATATCCCTATTTGAGATGAACCGTTGGAAAATAATGTTGATTCTTTTCTCCCCTATGAAATAGCTTCTATCAAAGAAGATGGTGTTGTGGTGGAGAAGACTACTATAACTGACATTCCTTCTACTGATAAAGCATTAATAACTTGTGTCCATCCCTTTTCTAATGTCTTCCTACATCATGAAGATACATTTTATGCTCTCCCTATCATAAAAAATAAAAATAAAAAACCTTTGACAACAAAGATCTTACCCAAGTTAATATTGTCAATGTTTTGAGATTGAAAATCCTAAGGTTATTGTCCATCTCTTTCAAGATACCCCTCTACCTCACAATAAACCAGTCATTGTGGTGAAAGGTGCTCAATAACTAGACTATCATGTGGTTAATCATAAATATAGCACAAGAACTAATAACAACCTACAAGTTCGGTTGTTCCTCCTTCTCAATCGATGCTTCTCTCTACACCCTGTCTTCCTCAAAATCTTGGAAAGGAGTATGGTTTAGTAGAGAAACTCCATGCTAATCCTGCCAAGATATCCCTTTGGGAGCTTCTTCAGACTTCACCTACATATCATGAAGCGTTACAACAAGCCTTGAGAAATGTGACTATCCCACCTCCTAGGCAAGACAATATAACTTCCATCTTGTAATGCATGAATGCCACTAATAACAAAGCTCAAATCGTGTTTTCTCAAGATGATTTTCCTCCTAAGGAAATTGAATATCAACATGATTATCTCATGGTTATTTTCCTTATCAATGGTAACCTTATTTGAAGAAATTAATTGATAATGGCTCAAGACTTAATTTTTTTAGCATTGACTTATTTTTTATTGAGGTAACAACAGGTTTTGAAGGGGACCCCAAAACCCTTTACAAACTAGGAGAAAGGAAAAAATAATAAAAGCATCAAGAAGAAACAAATGTCTTAAGGAAATGGTAGAACCAAAAGAGGGAAACCCCCAAGATAAAATAGTTAAAGATCCATCCTTAAAAAATAGCAGAAAGCGGCCAATACACTATCCAGCAAATGGACACAAAAAAGCTTCCAACAAAATAAATTAGTCCATCATTTTGAGGAAATCCTTAGAGTCCACCAGTAGGGCCTAAATCTTATGGATAGAGTCCTTTAGGCTCTTCAGATCTTTAGGTTGAGCTCCCATTTTGTTCTTTGTGCTTGCTCTGGTTCTAGACCTAGGGTCAGAAGTCTTCTCATCCTACTTAACTGCAACATTATCAATGGTAATAAAAATTTTATATGTATTGTTTCCTTCTAGCATGGTATACATTGCATTAAGGTTAGTAACAGTAGCTTTGATACCCTCTTTGTTGAGGGTGGAGAGCTTCCTTAGCAGCTTTTCATTTCTAATAATTCTGTTGAGGATGGGGGTGAGCTTATCTTCTATGATGTTAATAATCTTCTCATTAAGCGAGCTCGAACTCTCAAAATCCTCAATAAAAAAAATTATTACCTTTTCCACTATATATAGCAACATCATTCCTCATTTTTTCCACCATCTCTTCGAGCACCTCATTCCTTGCATCCAAAGCTCTATGCTTAACACTCAAATCTTGGATTTCATGAAATGCCCATTTGTCCAGGTTGAAGGCCAGGATAGCTCTACTTCTAGCCTCGTTCAAAATACTCATATTGGTTACACAAGATAAATGAAGATATTTCATCAATAAAACCCGATTCTATTCCTATTCGTGGCTTTAACAATGTCACTAAACAAACCTAGGGTATTATCAATTTTCCTGGTAAGGTAGGTCATGTTATTTTATACACACTCATTCATGTTATGCATGGTGCTTTTAACTATAATATTCTCTTAGGATGGCCATGCCTACATGTCATGTACGTTGTTCCTTCAACACTTCATCGCAAAGTGAATTTCATTTATAAAAATATCATGTATACCCTTGTTGTTGATGATAAGCTCCAAAATTGCTTACGAGATGAATTTGACTCTCCTTTTATTCCTACACCATTTAAGAAAAACATATCTTGTTATCCTACAAGTTCCCTTTTGGATGATAATTGGGGTTCATTATACTTTACGCCATCCTTTTTGGGTGAATACAAAACTCCTAATAGCTACACGACCCCCTTTAAAGAACCTAGTGTGTTATTTGTCCAACCTGATAATTCAACTCATAATTCCAAATATGGTTTAGGGTGTGTGCAAAATGATAAACCTATGGAAGATTTTGGTTTCAAATATACTCCTTTACCATCTAACACTTCTTCTAATTCTACCTTTAACCAAAAAATTATTTTGCATAACCTTCTTCATGCCAAGTTGATTACTCAACCTAAATGAAAGAAGAAGCATAAACAAAACCTTATGAATCTTCCTTTTTGCATGTATCACTAATATCACAACCACTCTACTAATGAATGTCAATATTTTCATTACAAAATTCATAAACTCATTGACAATGATATCATTCACATAACATGTCACAATGAGTTAATTTTCAATTTTGATTTCTTTAAATAAAATTTAGGTTCCTATTATGTTGCTCCACACTATGTGACATTGTTAGCCTATCCTTTGGGGGCTCATTGTTATGCATGGTACAATAATAATTTGCAAGTAACATAATAGGTCCTTTTTCTCCATATTATTGTCTCCACACTTGGGGGGCAAGGGTAATATTTTAATCCCTCTCATTTTCTCCAAGGGTCAACTTTCCCTTTGGAGAAGTGACATTTTTCTATCAAGTGATATCCAATACTACATGGAAATGTTAGTTTTCATTAAGGATTCTCTTCTACACAAGAGATATGCATCCTTAATCATAACCTTTTCATTGTTCGCAATTGGGTCCCATGGTAAACAAATCCCTTACCTTGGGAGCTAAAAGTGTGTCATCCTTCCTCAAGGATCCCTTTACGTAGAAATGGGGAACGTGTAAATTATTCCCTTCTTGTTTTCCATCTCTTTTTAGCATCCTTCAAAAGGATCTCTTTTACACTTATAACACAATATATCTTTGCATTCAACCCTTCCACGACCTCATAGGATTTGCGACCTCTTTGGCTTGGACTAGGTGTTTCTTATGGGATACATCCTTTTTGTTAAAGGTTATTTATCCTCCCTTCTCTTTTCCTAAATATGTCAAAATAGTCCTCTTTTTCAATCTTAAGGGGGGCATATATGGTCTCCTTTTTTAAAATATTTTTTTTTACTTTAAGAATTTTCAAGAAGAGTACACTATCATAATACAACTTTCTAGGGCGAGATCACTCTCATACATTTGGAAAATTTCCTTAGATACAATTCTTTCCATGGTGATCCTTAGGATTTGTCAAACTAACATAACACAACTTGATATCCCATTTGACCTCTTACTTGCATACATTTTTAGACTCGGTTGACTATCATAACTTAATTTTCTAAATCATTTGACATATCCCAGCCATTCAACCTTTCATTTACTCAGATCTTTATGAATTGAATAGCATGCGCTAGACCATCAACTCCCCCTTTACACTCTATTTATCGGTGGAACTAGCATTTTGCTAGACCTTTTCCCCCTCTCTTGTCTCTTCTTTCTCTCTCATGGACCACCTAGTGGAACATGGTTTCCTAGCACGTGTCACCCATGATTATCTTTCTCCCCATGATCCTGTAGAATAACAACCTTTTCTATTTGATTCAATCATGGAATCTTATCTTATCTTTGATGTGTACTCTTTCTCTTTTCAGATGACCACTTGTGCTTTTGCAATAACTTTCTGAGAATGATGTGATATTTTCTTTAGTGAGGTCTCTTCAACTCCTTGACTTTTAATATTAGTAATATTTAGGATATTTTTGTTTTTTATGTATCCTTGCATATGGATGTACAAGTTAAGATCCTTGGTTTGGGGTCTTGTGTCTGTAAACTTAGTGAGATCTTATCTCTTTGTAGTTTTCCCATGATCTTCATCTTTCTCTCTCTTTCTTCTACTTGTAACCACCCTAATTTGGTCTGCTCTTACCATAGACCCTATTTTCCCTAAGTGTGATCATACCCCCAATTATGTCAAGACAATTCTTCAATTTACTGGCATAATTCGTTTAAATCAAATTTAATCTCCCAAGTGATTTAATCACTAAATTACATTAATTGCCTTAGCCAATCCAATCAAATCAATTCAATTCTATCCAAACAAATCAAAAACATGGCTAAGTTAATTAATTAAAAGGAATTAAATAAAATCCTAATTACACCTCATCACTTGCAAAAAGCCATTTCCCTAGCCTAATTAATCTAATTAATTGACTATAGTCCTAATTAATTATTGTTACCCAAATTTTTACATGCGGGAAAAAAGTAAAATTTGCATAAAGAAACATCTCTTTGACATTACTGTTCAGCCAATGCAAAAGAATTACATTGCTATTACATTCATATTATCAGATTATATTTGTACTCAAAGTTTTGATCAAATTCACACTTTTAGATTCATAAACAATCATTACATGGTGCATTCATACTGAATGTATTAGACAAGTGTTCCTTCAAGGTCACATCTTGCATACTGAAACTTAGAGTGCATATGCAGAAAAGAAAGAAAGAAGGAAGCATGATAGAATCTAGGGTTCTATATATTGCCTTTAAGAGGTCTTCTAGTTTCTGGAAGTCGTTTATTTGCATCATCTGAAGTCTTTCATGTCCTGTCTTGTCTTTGTCTGTCCTCAATCCTAGGTCTTCAGTGGTCCTGTATCCTGCATCATGGTGTGGAAAAGATATTAGATCCAATTGGATCTAAGCAATACATAAATGCCTAAAAAACACCATACATTAGTCAGACTTCATGAACTGCATATTTACTGATGATATCAATGTGATAGAAAGATATGCATTTGCATTGACGGAATAATAATATCAGAAAAACATATTTTTATGTAAATTTTGTGCCCTATTTGAAAGATGCAGTGAGTGTCACGAGCCCGTGCTTGAACTTCACGAATGTGCATTGTTAAAAAATGATTCAAATGCAGATTTCAACACTGAGATGCAAGAAAAATGACAAACTGTGGTGATATCAATGTGAGTTGTGTGTAGTACATAACAAGTTGCTACGG
>MU227756.1:1280407-1301508 GCA_018584345.1 Thuja plicata
AACATAAATTTCAATTATTATTAGGTTGTAAAGAAAGGAAGCGAGCCAAAAAGAATTGTCAGTTATGTAAAGAAGGGTTGAGGAAAGTTTTTTTTGTTGTTGCTTCTTTGACAATTAGTAAACACTTGCATCTCATCTTTTGTGAATAATATCTTTTTTTTAGTAAAAATCTATTTGATATAGTTGTTAGACCTTCATTATTATGTACATTCTTCAAAAAAGAGTTGTTTATATTGATAATGACTTCAATTATATATTTGCAAATGGTTGCTCTCAAATCTACAATAGAGACAAAAGTAAATCCCAATGTACATAGCTAACTTTCAAGCCATTGAATAATCTCACTCTATCTTAATTTATCCAAAGGGTTTTTATTTTCCAAGATTATATTACAATTGAGCTCTTGAGTCATGGATGACAAATTTTTAAGGTTTTTTATTAGATTAGCAAGGAAAGGGCTCTAATCCCAATTACATAATAGAATTGTAGAACAAAAATAAACAAAACAAACATGAGAACAAGAAAATGTTTTAAACTAGCCCAAATAACACCATCTGGCTAATCAAAACATGAGACCTAGACAACACTAGCTAAAGCAAGTTGATAGAAAATAACACATATCTAATCAAGCTTGTAGTCCTATAGAAAATTGAGTCCAGCATATCATAGATCAACATAAAGTAAAACCTAGATAAACTTAATATGTCTTTATCAAACAAGTATAATAATTGGGCATGTAGGCCCACCACCAAAAAACTCCTAACAGTAATAAACATTGTATAGTCCTAAAAAATAAGAACCCTTAATTAGGTTCTCATTTTATCCTCATTTTAGCATGTATGGGTTCCCATATTAATTTCACGTTCTTCTAACGCTTATTGGACCTTCAAATTAACATTATGAACTTCCTATATTGATTCAATTTCTTTAAAAAATGAGGTTGGCCCTTATTTCTAAGTGCGCTCATCTATTTTTCCTCCAATCCCATAATTCATTTTATCTCATAGGACCTATCTTTCCATTTATGGCCTTTTCATCCTCTCCTGACCTTGGATTGAGTTGTACCCAAAAAATTAGCACTTTTTGACTATCTGGGGCCCATAATTCTAAGTTTGGCTCATTTTGCAAGGTATCGGTCGCCATTGGTGACCTGTCCTTGGCATAGGATGCTATTAGAAAGATATATAGTGCATTTGGGGCCCAAAATTGGCCCAGGTCCTGATATTGGGGTGTTAGTGGGGTTTCTTAATCTATGGTCGGTTTGATCAAATTTGAATCCTGAAAAAGAAGGTAAAGTATAAAAGGACATCTTCCCCCCTCATTTGAAATTTCATTATCAAGTGCAAGCATTCACTATCAATTTTTCAATCATTTATGATCAAGCGAGAAAATTGGAGTTCAAGACCTCTTCTATAATTGAGCATTCAAGTCTTCAATCCTTCTGAATATTCTTCCTTCTCATTCTTCAAGAATTGTTGGCAAACTACAACATCCATCATTCAAGACATTTCTTTTATGATTTCTTTTTAGATCAAGCTATTGCATCAACATTTTGTGATCACATCCAAAGATGTATTGAACCATAAAGGTTGATTCCTCAATAGGGGTTTGATTAAGGAAAACCCCTTCTACCAACCTTTTCCCTGATTTTATTTTGTGCAAGAATAGGTTATGGAGCCACTGGATTGGGATCAGAAAGATTGGACACAGTTAGAGAAAACCCATAAATTTTAGCCAAAATTGCTAGGTACATGTCACCGTTAGTGAACTATCCCTGGGTACAAGTCAAGTTTCAACCCATCCCTACCATTTTCAACTCAAATTTAGTAGAAAGTCATATCACTTGACCTCTTGGGCCTAGATCTGCAATTACAGATCATTTTGACATATTGATAATCAAGAATTCGGGTATGAAAAATCACTTCTCGTATTTCATTTCCAAGTACATTCAAATTCATCTTCATTCCCTTTTACATCAATTTTCTTATTTTTTTTAGATCAGATCTATTCATATTCAGTTTTTTGCAAACCGATATCATCCCTCTCTTTCTCAATTCTAAGCAACAAAAGGAATCAAAACCCTTCAAGCATAGATATTTCACTGGCATCTTCCAAGTGGTGTTAATCATACTTGTCTTGATGTGGTTTTTTATTCTAAAGTGTAATATGAATTGGGGAAAATGCTCATTTTACATGATACCATTTTTTATATTATACATTTTGGTGAACCCGACTCATGACATTTCAATTATGATTTGGTGTTTCGATCTCATTTTTATGCATTTAGATCTATCATACTTTTGATTTGGTAGTTAGATTCTCTTTGCTTGATCTCCTTTATATGCATCATAATTTTAATTTGGTGTCTAGATCTACTTTGTATGCATCTTTCTATCACATATTTGCTACATCTTGCATTTATTAAAAAAAAATGTACAAAAATAAATCTTTCATTTCATGAATTGATACCTTTCAATGATTTCTATGCATTTCTTTCTCTCTTCTCATGTTGTAAACATTGTTTAGGACATTATCTCAAAACAATTCTGTCAATTTTGAGATAAAATAACATCCTCTCATTAACTTACCTTCATATTATGTTAGCACTAAAAATAATCAATCTAATACATGTGAAGTCTCTTTGTCTTCTCTTATATCACCTCGTAAGGATATATTAGAGAAAGAATACATTTTTAACCTTTCTCTCAATGGTCTTTCTCTTTGGGGAGAAGCGTTGGGGATTGATGTTAAGTCTTCTCCTAATATAAGCCTCATCTATGAGACTAATTTGGTTAAGGATAATGATGTCCCTTATGATACTTCACCTTCTATTCCTTTCAATGAATCCCCCTTTAGGGATGAAGATTTAGTGAGTTATGATTACCTCTCTCCTAAAGTTTTCTTTATTCATAAAGATATTTCTATTCTTGATTATATCCCTATTTGAGATAAACCATTGGACAACAATGTTGATTATTTTCTCCCCTATGAAAGAACTTCTATCAAAGAAGATGGTGTTGTGGTAGAGAATACTAGTATAACTAACATTCCTTCTACTGATAAAGCATTAATAACTTGTGTCCATCCCTTGTATAATGTCTTCATACATCATGAAGATACATTTGATGCTCTCCTTATCATAAAAAAAAAATCTTTGATAACAAAGAGCCTACCCAAGTTAATATTGTCAATTTTTTGGGTATTGAAAATTCTAAGGTTATTGTCCATCTCTTTCAAGATACCCCTCTACCTCACAATAAACCAGTCATTGTGGTGAAAGGTGCTCAACAACTAGACTATCATGTGGTTAATCACACATATAACACAAGAACTAATAACAACCTACAATTTCCTTTGTTCCTCCTTCTCAATCGATGCTTCTCTCTACACCATGTCTTCCTCAAAATCTTGGAAAGGAGTATGGTTTAGTAGAGAAACTCCATGCTACTCCTACCAAGATATCCCTTTGAGAGATTCTTCAAACTTCACCTACATATCAGGAAGCATTACAACCAGCCTTGAGAAATGTGACTATCCCACCTCCTAGGCAAGACAATATAACTTCCATCTTGTAATGAATGAATTCCACTAATAATAAAGCTCAAATCATGTTTTCTCAAGAAGATTTTCCTCCTGAGGAAATTAAAGATCAACATGATTCTCTCATGGCTATTTTCCTTATCAATGGTAACCTTATTTGAAGAACTTTAATTGATAATGGCTCAAGACTTAATTTTTTTAGCATTGACTTATTTTTTATTGAGGTAACAATAGGTTTTGAAGAGGACCCCAAAACCCTTTACAAACTAGGAGAAAGAAAAAAAAATAAAAGCATCAAGAAGCAATGACAGTCTTACAAAAATAGTAGAACCAAAAGAGGGAAAAACCCGAGATAAAACAGTTAAAGATTCATCCTCAAAAAAGAGCAGAAAGCGGTCAACACACTATCCAACAAATGCACACAAAAAAGCTTCCAGCAAAACAAATTAGTCCATCATTTTAAGGAAATCCTTAGAGTCCACCAGTAGGGCTTGAATCTTTTGGATAGAGTCCTTTAGGCTCATCAAATCTTTAGGCTGAGCTCCCATTTTTTTCTTTGTGCTTGCTCTGGTTCTGGACTCGGGGCCAGAAGTCTTCTCATCTTGCTTAACTGTGACATAATCAATGGTAATAGCATTTTTATCTGTATTTTTTCCTTCTATCATGGTATACATTGAATTAATGTTAGTAATAGTAGCTTTCATACCTCTTTGTTGAGGGTCAAGAGCTTCCAAAGCAGTTTTTCATTGCTAATAACTCTGTTGAGGATGGGGGTGAGATTATCTTCTATTATGCTAATAATCTTCTCATTAAGCGCACTAGAACTCTCAAAATCCTCAATAAAAAAATTATTACCTTTGCCACTATACATAGAAACATCATTCCTCATTTTGTCCACCATCTCTTCGAGCACCTCATTCCTTGCATCCAGAGCTCTATACTTCACACTTAAATCTTGGATTTCATGAAATGCCCATTTATCCAGGTAGAAGGCCAGGATAGCTCTACTTCTAGCCACGTTCAAAACAATCATATTGGCTACACAAGATAAATGAAGATATTTCATCAATCAAACTTGATTCTATTCCTATTCGTGGCTTTGACAATGTCAGTAAACAAACCTGGGGTATTATCAATTTTCCTAGTAAGGTAGGTCATGTTATTTTATACACACTTATTCATGTTATGCCTGGTGCTTTTAACTATAATATTCTCTTAGGATGGCCATGCCTACATGTCATGCACGTTTTTCCTTCAACACTTCATCACAAAGTGAATTTCATTTATAAAAATATCATGTATACCCTTGTTGTTGATGATAAGATCCAAAATTGCTTATGAAATGAAGTTGACTTTCTTTTTATTCCTACACCATTTAAGAAAAACATATCTTGTTATCCTACAAGTTCCCTTTTGGCTGATAATTGGGGGTCATTAGATTTTACGCCATCCTTTTTGGGTGAATACAAAACTCCTAAAGGCTACACGACCCCCTTTAAAGAACCTGGTGTGTTATTTTTCCAACCTGATAATTCAACTCATAATTCCAAATATGGTTTAGGATGTGTGAAAAATGATAAACATATGGAGTATTTTGGTTTCAAATACACTCCTTTTCCAACTCCTTTACCATCTAACACTTCTTCTATGTCTACATTTAACCAAAAAATTGTTTTGCATAACCTTCTTCATGCCAAGTTGATTACTCAACCTAAATCAAATAAGAAGCATAGACAAAACCTTATGAATCTTCCTTTTTGCATGTATCACTAATATCACAACCACTCTACTAATGAATTTCAATCTTTTCATTACAAAATTCATAAACTCATTGACAATGATATCATTCACATAACATGTTGCAATGAGTTAATTTTCAATTTTGATTTCTTTAAATAAAATTTAGGTTCCTATTATGTTGCTCCACACTATGTGACATTGTTAGCATATCCTTTTGGGGCTCATTGTTATGCATGGTTCAATAATAATTTTCAAGTAACATAATAGGTCTTTTTTCTCCATATTATTGTCTCCGCACTTAGGGGGCAAGGGTAATATTTTAATCCCTCTCATTTTCTCCAAGGGTCAACTTTTCCTTTGGTGAAGTGACATTTTTCTATCATGTGATATATAATATTACATGGAAATGTTGGTTTACATTAAGGATTCTCTTCTACACAAGAGATATGCATCCTTAATCATAACCTTTTCATTGTTCTCAATTGGGTCCCATGGTAAACAAATCCCTTACCTTGGGAGCTAAAAGTGTATCATCATTCCTCAAGGATCCCTTTACGTAGGAATGGGGAATGTGTAAATTATTCCCTTCTTGTTTTTCATCTCTTTTCAACATCCTTCAAAAGGATCTCTTTTACACTTATAGCACAATATCTCTTTGCATTCGTCCCTTCCTTGACCTTATAGGATTTGCAACCTCTTTGGCTTGGAATAGGTGTTTCTTATGGGATACATCCTTTTTGTTAAAGGTTCTTTATCCTCCTTTATCTTTTCCTAAATATTTCAAAATAGTCCTCTTTTTTCAATCTTAAGGGGGGCATATATTGTCTCCTTTTTGCAAATATTTTTTTTACTTTAAGAATTTTCAAGAAGAGTACACTAGCATAATACAACTTTCTAGGGAGAGATCCCTCTCATACATTTTGGCATATTTCCTTAGATACAATGCTTTCCATGGTGATCCTTAGGATTTGTCAAACTAGCGTAACACAACTTGATATCCCATTCGACATCTTATTTGCATACATTTTTAGATTCGGTTGACTATCATAACACAATTTGATAGACCATTTGACCTATCCCAACCATTCAACCTTTCATTTACACAAATCTTTATGAGTTTAATAGCATGCGCTAGACCATCAACTCCCCCTTTACACTCTCTTTTATGGGTGGAACTAGCATTTTGCTAGACTTTTTCCCCCTCTCTTGTCTCTTATTTCTCTCTCATGGATCACCTAGTGGAAAATGGTTTCCTAGAACTTGTAACCCATGATTATATTTCTCCCCATGATCCCATAGAATAACACACTTTTCTATTTTATTCAATCATGGAATCTTATCTTATCTTTGATGTGTACTTTTTCTCTTTTCAGATGACCACTTGTGCTTTTGCAATATCTTTCTGAGAATGATGTGATATTTTATTTAGTGAGGTCTCTTCAACTAATTTACTTGTAATCTTAGTAATATTTAGGCTATTTTTGTGTTTTATGTATCCTTTCATATGGATGTACAAGTTAAGATCCTTGGTTTGGGGTCTTGTGTCTGTAAACTTAGTGATATCTTATCTCTTTGCAGTTTTCCCATGATCTTCATATTTCTCTCTCTTTCTTCTACTTTACCACGAGTGTGAGGTGGAATAATACCCCCACTAAAGTGGTAGATAAATGTATAGTCCTAAAAAGTAATCATCCTTAATTAGGTGCTCATTTTTATCCCCATTTTAGTATGTATTGGTTTCCATATTGATTTCATGTTCTTCTAACACTTATTGGACCTTCAAATTAACATTATTAGTCCTATATTGATTCAATTTATTAAAAACTCAATTTTGGCCCTTAGTTATAAGTGTGATCCTTTATTTTTCATCCAATCCCATAATTCATTTCATCTCCTAGGACCTATCTTTCCATTTATGGCCTTTTCATCCTCTCCCAACCTTAGATTGAGCTATACTTGGAAAAATGGCACCTGTTGATTGTTCGAGGCCCATTGTTCCAATTTTGGCTCATTGTTCAGGGTAAAGGTCACAATTCAAAACCTATCCTTTTTATAGGACACCATTGGTGACCTATACCATACATTTGGGGACCAAAAGTGGCTCGGGGCCCAATATTGGGGTGTTAGCAGGGTTTCTTGATCTGTGGTCGGCCTGGATCAAACTTGAATCCTTAAATGAGGGGGTAAAGTATAAAATGACCTCTTCTCCCCTCATTTTACATTCCATTATCAAGTGCAAGCATTAAATATCAATTTTTAAAGCATTCATGATCGAGCGAGCAAATTGGAGTTTAAGACCTCTTCTACAATTGAGCATCCAGGTCTTCAATCCTTCCAAGCATTCTTCCTTCTCTTTCTTAAAGTATTGTTGGAAAACTATAACATCCATAATTCAAGGGATTTATTTCATGATTTCCTTTTAGATCAAGCTATTGTATCAATATTTTTTATCACATCCAAAGAGGCATTGCACCATCAAGATATAAGTTAAATTACAATTTAAATATATTCTCTAATTCATCTTTCCTTGTGCAATTTCATTTCATTTTCAAGGTTTATTCCTAAAAAGGGGGTTTGAACAATGAAAACCCCTTTTCCCAACCTTTTCCCTCATTGTTTTGTGTGCAAGAAAATTTTACAGAGCCACCAAATCGAGATCGAAAATATCGGACACAGTTGGAGAAAACCGAGAAATTTTAGCCAAAATTGCTAGATATAGGTCATCATTGGCAACCTGTCCCTGGGTACAGGTCAAGTTTCAACTTGTCCTTGCCACTTTCAGCTCAAATTTGGCAGAGAGTTGGATCACAGCCTCCTAGGCCAGATCTACAACTACAACTCATTTCAACATTCTAAAATTCAGGAATTCAGGTCTGAAAACTCACTTATCCTATTTCATTTATAGGCGCATTCAAATTTATCTTCTTTCCCTTTTAAATCAATTTTCTTATTTGGTTTAGATTAGATCTATTCATATTCATTATTTTACAAACTAATATCATCCCTCTCTTTATCAATTCTAAGCAACAAAGGGAATTAAAACCCTTCAAGCATAGATATTGCATTGGAATCTTCCAAGTGGTGTTAATCATACTTGCCTTGAGGTGGTTTTGTATTCTAATGTGTAATATGAATTGGATAAAATAGCCCTTTTACATGACCCCAATTTCATATTATATAAACATAAAGAACAATTCATTATTTTCTTTGGGACATAAATAACATCCTAATTCTTCTTCAGTACGCCCAACACCTCTTTCCAAGTAGCCATAGATGAGTCATTCAAACAAGCACCTCTAGTCCCATTTATCCTTTCCATCCTCTTTAGTTTCATGTTGACCTTATATTTCCCTATTAAGGTACTTGATGAACCTAAAAATCTATGTCTTTTGAAGTTTTTTGGGTTAGTTTTATGTTGTTTTATCAGACTTTATTAAGAGGTTTTATACTTAAACATATAATAGTAAACTCATAATGTTGATACTTGATATATATAATAAAATGCTATGTAATATAATATACACATTTGTGTGATGTAATGATTAATTCTAGTTATATGATGTTATAGGATTAAATTGGTATGTTTGTTTACTTTCTTTGTTTTCAAATAAAATGTAGCTTCAAAGGATGAGTTCTTAAATAAAGTTGTGGGTGGCTATCTCTTATATAATTATGGAGAAGGAGTCAAAGGCGATGGTTGATGAGGTTTTTCTCACCGAAATGACTCTATCCTTGCTAAGTTTGCATGCGTAGAGATGGAGACATTATGAACTAACAATGGTCATCTTTTGGGTTACAATCATGTTCCTATAAAACTGCATGATCCATGATGGCATGTTTGAGTTCCACTCAAACTTCATGTTTGTATATTTTTTAAGTAGTTGTTCT
Organism: Thuja plicata; assembly: GCA_018584345.1. NCBI lineage: Eukaryota > Viridiplantae > Streptophyta > Pinopsida > Cupressales > Cupressaceae > Thuja > Thuja plicata. The sequence goes on from MU227756.1 coordinate 1,289,576, forward strand.
ATTTTTAGACTAAGTCATATCTTGTTAAATAATGACATGTGTGTAATAAATATTTAATGAAATTTATGATCACTGCTTCTAAGAATTCCTATAAATTCTAGAATAGTCTTAACAGTGGTGATTCAAATATTCTCTGATCTTTTCTTGGATTAAAGTCATTAATATAGATTGTTACTGTTGTAATTTCCAATATTATTAATCATGCAAGTGGATGGTTATCTTCAATTGAGTTAAAGTTATGAATTGATTCGAGGTTATGAATCAGCCTCAAGCCAGGGCCACTTGAGGTGAAGTAAACCTTTGGTTAGAGTAGGTTAATTATTAATTTTATTTATTACATTTTTGCATAGTATTATTATGTTTGGTTTACTAATAGTTAATTTAAACATTAGTTTTATTCAATTTACAATAATTAGTTCATTCATTTAATGATAGATTTAGTTCAATTTTACTATAACAAGTGTTTCCTTAGTAATTAGATTGTTGTTAGTTTACTTGTCTGTTCACCCACAACCACTATTGGGTGACTAGACCCAATGTTATATTTATTTATTTAATTTTGTTTCCTTTAAGAATTGTTACTATTTCATGCATTAAATTAGAAGCTAGAAATACTTTTCTACACATGCAATATCAGTGTCATTCAAGTTGATAATTAAATGAGTCTCCCTTAGGATGAAATTTTATTTAATTGGGGATTAGTTGTCTCATTAGGAGTGTGGATTGAGTTTTTTTCACCAACTAATTATCCATAATGGAGACTAGTCATTTTAGGCGTCGTTGCCAGGGATGGTGCTAAGGCTTAGGATTTCTAGCATAGATTTGGTTCTTTTGTTATTTTATTTTCTAATATAATTGTTATGTTTTTTATCTTCAAAATTTAATTAGTATAATCTCTATTCAAAAAAAATCTATAAATAAGTGCAAGAAGATATTTATATAATCTCAAGATACATATGGCATGTAGCAATAGAGAGATGTGTCATAAAGATTTTTTCCCTCTGGTAAAACAAAATATATACTAGCTACACATATTGACCCAATGGATCTATCCAGTCTGACAAGAGAACCAAAGGAAGGAGATACAATGACAAGAGAATGGTACCCTTTTAGCGACCCTGAATAAGAGGAACCTTAACATACCTTTAAGCCTACATAGGAAACAATCAAGATGGCTAATAAGGAGGTATAGAACCCAAGAGACCCTTCCACCTTTAAATTCCCTATATCAAACCAAGAAAGAGCTATTACCCTCAATAATATACCCCCATCTACTTTGCCTAAATTATATAGCTTAGTTATAGAAGATCTTGATACTTTTCTATTTGAATTTGATGTTCTTTTTTGGTGGTATGATTATACTTCTAACATGAGCACAAATTTAAGATTTTCCTAGCTACCTTAAAGGATGTTTCTTTGAGATGGTTTGTGAGGATTTTGAATGGCCTAATGATTTCCATTAATCACTTGAATTCCTCAAAGAGGCTCTAACTCAGGCACCAACACTCAAAGGACCTAACTAGAAGTTGTTATTTCATACGTACACTGATGCATATGATTTTTAGAGAAGTTTTGGGATAGGAGGAAGGTAACCTAGAATACATTATCAACTACACTAGGAAAAATTTGCAAGGAGAAGAGGTAAACTATACTATCACAGAGAAATAAATGCTTGTTTTCATATATTTAATTAATAATTTTAGACATTATATTTCAGGCTATCCTATCTTTGTTCACACTGATCACATAGCCATAAGATATCCCATGAATAAACTTATAGGCAATGGAGGCTTGGTTATATGAATCTTGTTATTGAAATGGTTTGACATTACATTTGTGGCCAAGACAAATGAGACCAATGTGGTGGAAGATATTCTTTCCGGATTGACAACTTCATGAGATGATCATGTGATAGATCACCCTTTCCCTGATGAACACATGTTTTCCCTCACTAATTCTGACCTATGTTATGATGATATTGTTAATTACTTGGTAACGAGGTGAAATCCTCCTCATCTCTCTCCAAAAATAAAGAATAAATTTGTTAAATGCACATTTTCTTACTCTTGGATTGTAGGATATTTATTCTATAGTGGAACTAATTATGTTATGCATAGATGCCTTTGGGAAGATGAGACATTTAACATTCTTAAAGCATGTCATGATGAGCCTTGTGGTTTCCACTTTTAAGCCAAAATAATATCCCTAAAGACTCTCAATATAGGGTACTATTTTCCAACCCTCCAAAAGGATTCCATACAATATACAAGAAGATGTAACATATCTCAAATGATGGAAAGACCTACAAGGAGTGATGAAATGCCTTTGCAGCTATAGTTGGTAGTTATATTACATTGTTTTATAGATGGGGTATTGATTTCATTGGACCTATTGAGCCAACGTCAAATAGAAAATATTATATTCTGGTATGTACTGACTAACTCACTAAATGGGTTGAAGTTAAGGCTTTAACAAATGCTAGAGAATATATAGTTGCGTAATTTTTATATGAAGAGGTACTTACTCATAGATGTAGTATTTCAAGAGAGATGTTTACTTATAATCTAATTGCATAATTTTTCAAAGAATACTAGATTATGCATAATAAATATACACCCTACCATCAATATTCAAATGGATAATTTGAGGTTACAAATAGGGAGCTTGAGAACATAATCACTAAAACAATGCAGATTCATAGGAAATATTGGGTTGCTCATCTACCTAAAGCAGTTTGGCTTATAGAAATGCAAGGAAAACCACAATAGGGTTTAATCGCTATAAAATAATTTATGGAAAAAGGTGGTTCTCCCTATTGAGTTTGAATATAATACACTACACACAACCCTTGAAATGGATATGGATGTTACTCAAGCACAACAAGAACACTTGTAGTAGCTAAACATAATTGATGAACTACAAATGGAGTTTTTAAACTCACTATAATCGATCTTGTTTGATCTACTCTAGTGGTAAATGGAAATAGACTTAAATTGTACAAGAATCCCCATAATAAGGAAGAATTTCTTTAACACCTGGGAAATCAGTTCAAAATATTTCCTCCATTAACACCCACTTCACTTGATCATGATGATCCATCCACCTTACCTACCCAAATCCATTATGATATTCCTTCCACTTCACATAATCCATTTTCTTCTTATCTATTATCACCCATGTTCATTTTTATGAACTGTTTGGTCCACCTGTAGTTGTTGAAGATCTACAAACCAAAAAGTCTTTCATGTACACACATTGCACCATAATTATCCACAGGTTTTCTCTTTATAGTTTTTTATTTTCAATAAGACTTTGTGGTACATGCATTATTATTTGTACAAGTCCTATCATGCATTATTATAGGGACCTAAATTCATGTTTTAAATATAGTGTTTCTTTTTTGGACTTTACATGCAGAAACTATAGATTTCATTCAGCATGAAACTATTTCCTTCTCACCACTTACCATATATTTTTTCCATCATTTCTATGCAATCTTTGGTTACATTAATCACTTCCACCTTCTTTTTTCATCATCTTTTTTCTCATTTGAAGATATCAACTTTTACTTCTTGATTATGAAAGGTACACATACTCCATTTTTTTTCCCTTTTATGTCATTTAATTTTGATAATGGTATATATAGAGACAAAGAATGGTACTTGAAGATATAGAAAAAATTTCATTCTTTGAGAGGTTGAGTTGGATCCATTATTTCTTGAAGCTAAACGAGTATAATAATGCAATGATTGAAGAATTTTCTAAGAATTTTATAAACAATGAAGAAATTTTCAAAGGTCTTAGGATGGATGTGTCAAAGGGGGGCATATTTTAGGTCCCAGGCTCCCTAGAATGGGAAAAGAATATCCAGGTCTCTGGATGCAAAATGATCTTGGGAAAATTTTGTAAGGATAAATGAGAAATTCCAGTCTACTAGCCATGGCACACAATGTTTGTATTTGCCCCTATTATGGTGAGAAGTGGATGCACATATAATTAGGTATTTAAGATGTGATAGAAATCATTATCTTTAATATACTAATTATTTAAAATTAATGAGTCATTTGTACCATAATAGGCTAGTCAATGTACCTAATTATCTACACCACATGTTAACCAAAATGGAAGTTGATTTTAAAAAGGAAAGGAAACAATATTCCCTTTCACATCATTATTTGGTAGCATTGTTAGTAAAAATAAGTCTTTCTTCTCAATGCCCTAATGTATCCTAGCAAACATTTAAGGAGTGAGATAATCTACCTAGTAGACTCCTCATAAATATTTTTCATGAATGGGTAGGGTCAAAGGGGATGAATAAATAATTATCCAAGGAAATGTGCAGATAGAGGAAAAAATAGATAATATTTACATTGGTAGGGATGAGGGTCAGATTCCTCTTGAGTTACCTACAATAGCAGGAATTGCACATCATTGTAAGGGTTTAGAAGAGGAACTAGAAGAGAGACTTTCCAAAAAATGTAGTAGTGACAAGGACACCCATTAACACTACTCCCTCAAAGCCACTAGAGAAATACTTGAATCTTAAAGGGGTACAAATACTATTTCTTCACCAAAACAAAACACCTCTTCCCTCAAGACCAGATTAAGGTAGAAAAGGCACTAAACCTCTTCTTATTTTGAAAAGTATAAAAATTAGAAGGTACAAAAGTGCTCTAAAATAAAACCCCCTAAATCAAAGAAGGGAGAAAAGGGGTCCGACGAAAAGTAGAGTGAAGGAAAAGAAAAAGGTGAAGATAGGTCTAGGGAAGAAAAGCATAGGGAAGAATGTCATCTGGAATAAATTCCCAAGGAAACCATAGCTACTCCCAAGATTGAACCAAAAATGAAGAAGAAAATTATAAAAGAAGTGAAAACCCCTAAGAGGAATATTGCATATATGGATATTTACTGTTATTTATGTCAAAATTGTTGTATGAAAGGTCAATCTTTGTTCAAGAAGCCTCGTATAGTTGTAGTGGTTACATTCTGGAAAAAGTATAATATTTGAAGTTTAATGGAGAATGTTGGAAAGGTTTGAACAAGGTATTTCCAGATGTCTCGGTCACTTTCCATAAATTATGTTTATATTCAAAATGAGATGGTTTTTTTTCATAAGGTCTTGTTGGAGGTTTTGCATAAGGCCTTGCAGACACCATTTAAGGCCACTAATGATAACGGGATATTCAATATCTCTTGAGTGTAGTTGGTTCCACATGTGATCAAAGTTTATTAAGGATATCATTATGAGAGTTTTAGTATTCTTTATAGAGTTGATTATGAATCTTGATAATGGTTAGTTCCTAATCCTTGCTTCACATTGTGGATACATCGTTGATCTGAGTTGGCAGTTTGGAAAAAAAAATATACGCATGGAGTCTTTATATTCTAGATCTGATGAACATGTTTTCTTTTTTGGTTAAGAATTTTGCATGAAATTATTGAAACAAAGTAATAATGAAGATGAATTATTCACATCCTCCCTATCAAATACTTATAATTTTGTGGTGTATAAAATTAGCCTTGATATGGTCTAAGGATGATATATTTTGACTAGGAATTATCTGTGAGGGAACACATTACATTTTGAGTTTGCTGAATTGTTTATGAAGCTTCACTGGAAATTTGATTCTTGTAATGGAGGGCATTGATTTTTGTGAGGTGTTTGGAATTCTTGGTGAGTGGTGTAACCTACTTTAATGATTCACACAATGCATCTTCCTATCACATGTGTAGTGCCTCCTAGTGGCTGCATTTTGTCTTGTTTATTTTGATCTAAGCTAGACTCTTATTTACATTCCTATGACTATTCATATAATGTGATGTTTTACTATCTTTGTGAGGTGCTTCTATTTTCAGTTTGAGGGAATCCTCTATCATTCCTTCCTTTCCTTGACTGAACACCTCTGGAAGTAGTTGGAAGCCCATCTTCTAGTTTATTTTCAGGATGCCTTCTCATCTGAGATCTAGTATTTCTATTATTAATATTGAGAAAGTGTGTACAAAAGAATATTTATCACTCAACATTACTACAGAGGTTTCTTTGAGTCGCCACCCAACACAAGTTGGGAAAAATACAACACTATCTTATATGAATATTTCAACAAGGACATTCACAAGACAAGGGACAACAACAAGGTACTAAGCAAGAGTAACTATGTGCTTTCAAAGGTCAAATCCCCAACAGAGTCACCATTTTTTTGGTGTTTTAAAATGTTTACGCTTTACAAGCTACCAATATACCTTAGATTGATTTTGAAGAATGGTTAGTTCCAAATATAGGAAAATCTGAAGGTAACTGGACCAACTATATGGTCAAGACTTCCCTCTACACTTTTGGTTCTGTAGGACCAAGGCGGGTGCACCTAATCCAGCTCAATATGCATTACCATAACTCTCTCTAGATTTATATGGAAGAAAATGGTAAGAAAATACTAAATGGTAACCATGCATTCATTGACTCTCCATTACCATGAAGGACACACAACCAATAACCACAAAACATAAAAGAACTTGGAAATGGTTTTTTTTTAACTTTTGCAAAATATAGCCAAATCAATCAAACGTGTATCAACAAAGAATGTACTAATTTCTGGTCATTTCTTTATCCATTGGGAAATATTTCTTATTTAGGAGCATAATACAGAAACCAACTGTTGTCAAGGACTCAAAGCCATAAACACAAATAATCTCAGACCAAACACTACTTATAAGATCCCTGTGCAAACCAAATGAACCTGTGTCTTATCCAAAGCAGTTTTAATTTGATCCTAGATCAAAGCTAATGACTAACAACATATATATAGATAAATCCCATGCAATGAATCAGAAAATACACAACTCAAGAAGTGAGCACAAAGGAGAGACTTGAATCTAAAATATTGTATTAAGTATGAAGAATCAAGCTTATGTATCAATCTATTTCAAAATACATACCACTTCAATAAAATGAAAAAGACATAAAACTTTGTGTTCTATCTTGATACAGTCTAAACAATCTACTATATTCTTGACTGGAAATAGATATATAACATGCAAGGTCTCATTAATCTTTCTCGGTTTTTTTTAACCCCTTCAAAATGATCTTGGGAATCCTTTTATAAGAGAAGGATTGCAACCAGATTCAGATCATTTTAGGGGAAAAGACTAACAACTAGGTCATTCAAGATATTAAAAGCATTAACTCAGTTCAACTACCTTGCCTTCAACTAGATGTAAACTATGTCATCAATCATCTTTGCACAATCCTATCTGTAGTCGTCAGTCATCTTAAATCTTAAAGAACATTCCCTAGCAAAGGAATACGGAATGTCTTTGTTTGTCTCAACTCATCAGTGAATGTATTTCTTCGACGGAAATATAATCCTCCAACCACCAAACTCGGGAACAGATCCACCATTAATGTAGAAGAGACAATGAGTCATCTAATGATTTTAAAAGATATACAAATTTGATCAGAAAACCTAAGTATCATATTACCTCATAAAAACATTCAGAACTTCCCAATCTTCCTTCACATAGCATCCTACAGCTGTGCAGACACAAATTTGGAGATCAGATTTGATCTATTTACTCTTCAGTAGCTTGGAATGCAGAGCCACTACTTGAAACCCTTAGGAAAAGATTTAAAAATTCAAATGTTGGTTACAAAAATTACACTTGGCACAGAAAACCCTATCGACGGCCCAGATTTGAACTTTATCTCAGCTTTAAAATGTAGCCATCGATTGATTTTAAAAACACCCGCGAGCTCAAGACACATGAAATACTTAATGACTCCTTAGACATCCACGTGGCATAATATTACCGGCCTCTAGGATTTCTTTATCTTTTCTTGAGATACGCTGACAAGCCTAGACACGCGTCACCAAGGCACAATCCCTTAATGATTAATCTTTGTTCATCTTTTGTTCCATACAATGCACCAGCCACACAATGAAATCTACATTGCCTTACCTTTATCACCTTTGAAAACCCAGACCTATGATCTCATTTGGACAGGTGTCGCTTAGGCGCAATGCCTTGATGAGTAAATAGTTAGCAACTTTTCTTTGAGGCAACATGCCAACCACACGATCCAATTTTATCTGACCATCCTTTAACTTCCCTTTGACCTAATCCTAGCCCCACCATAGACACATGGCACTCAAGCACAATGCCTCAATGGAATAAACTTTTATCACCTTCTGTTTAATGAATTGCGACAACCGTAGGATCAAAACAAATATGCTCAACCTTTAACTTTACCTTTCAGCACTAGCCAGGTCCTGACATCTGCCGCGCATTGTACAGGCATGATGCATTGATAGAATAACCTATGTGCATCTCTGGATCAATGCATAATGCCTACCACATGATCAAAATAGATATGATCATCCTCCTTTAACCTTTCTTTAACCCCAGGCACTTTCCACATGTCGCAAAGGCGTAATGCCTTTAAGAATAACCTCTGATCATCTTTGTATCTAGGAATTACACATGTCATTGATGAAATCTAATCTAATGGTGCTCCAAAATTGTTGCAAGATTTTTGAACATGCTGACCTCATGATCTCAGGATGGACACTTGGCAACAAAACGTGATGCCTTGATGAATAAACTCCATGCAATATCTGATCAAGGAAAAATTCTTGTCGTTAGATCTATTTTGATTTTTCCACAATCTACCTAGTTGCATCTTTTCAAACCGCAGAACCCACTTCCTAGAAAGGACAAGTTCTCATCAGGCACAATGCCTTAATGGATATCCTTTGCTCATCTTTTGATCAAGGCATAACGCCCACTGTCAGATCAACTCTGACTTGTCTAACCTTTAACTTCCCATCAACTTTGAACATGTCAGCCACATGATCTCAAGATGGACAGGTGTCATATAGGTGCAATGCCTTAAAGAGTATTCAATGATAATCTTTCCCTATAGGCAATGCGCCATCCGTTGGATCAAAATGAACTTGGTCGATACTTGGGTTAAAATAAAAGGTCACGGGGACTTTAGGACTTAGGAAATATTAATATGATACCCTTGTTAGGACTTAGAGAACTATTAGATGGCCCCACCGATGACGACTTAAAGCACATGGGTTTAAGTAAATTAAGTGCCTTGAAAAAAAGGTAACATCATTTTAAGACATACTCAGGGGTTTATGGTTTAAGAGCCTTTTTGCCAAGATAAACAAAGGGTTTAAGAACCAGAGACACAAATGACTTAAAAAACCAGACTCAAACACTTTAAAAAACCTTGGAACCATGGAAATTTTTTGGTAGTGCTAATAGTGGCTCTAATTGGGGATGCATGTCTCTTGTAGGCATGACAAGATTCTAGAATCTTAGGGATAAGCAGACCATCTACATGAAAGAAACTACCTTACAGTAGACAAAAAAACTATAGAAACATATTTACAACCTATTATTCATGGATTCTGAGAACTTTAAGAGAAGTATAGTTTTAAGAATTGTCCATGAACTGGAAATTCCAAAACATTTCCAATCAGATCTTTAAGGATGTAAGAATCAGAACCCCTCTTAGCATCAATAATGTATGGTCCCAACCAGATAGGATAAAACTTACCGTGCTTTCCTTTATCCTCTAATTTGGCATTCCACATTAAGACCAAATCATCAGTCTCAAAACTTCTTACAGTGGTTCTTCTATCATATAAATCCTTACATTTGAGCTACAATATGACATTTTGATCTTGTGCTTCCCTTCTGGATTCATCCAATTGTATCAAATCATCCATTCAGATTCTCATTTTATCATCTAATTCCACATCATAAGTTTGGATAAAATTGTTCATCTGCAACAGGTTATTTTGTGGCAACCTAGCATGTATACCATATACTAGGTCAAAAGGGGCACAACCTATAGCTTTCTTCATTGTCACTCTATCAACCCATAGTGCTTTTTGCAACTTTGAATCCCAAGCCCTTTTATTCTTTTCCAATATTCTTTTCAAAAATTTTATCAGGCTTTTGTTACTAGATTCAGCTTAACCATTCCCTTGTGAGTGGTATGGGGAAGAATAAGAAACTTGAATCCCATGTTGCTAGAAAAAAGCACTAAATTTTTCATATCTAAAACACATTGCATTATCTACCACAATAGTTTCTGGACAACCAAACCTAGTGAGGATATTCTATAACATGAAATCAATCACAACTTTACTAGTGGCTCTTTTGGTGAGAATTGCTTCAACCTATTGGTAAAATAATCAGTTGCCACCAGAATCCATGGTTGACCCCCACTAGACTTGTTAGGAATCTCTCCAATGAAATCCATTCCCCATTTTTGAAAAGGTGCCTCAACTGTGACAGGCCCCAAAGGTAAATTTCTACTAAATTTGAGCTTACCATCAAATCTCTGGCAAGCATCACATTTCTTGACAAAGTGGCGAGCATCCTTAAAAATGGTAGGCCACCAAAAACTAAATCTTAAAATATTATGTGAAGTGGTCTGAGCCATGTAATGGCCCCCACACACACCATTGTGCGTTTTCTCTAATAGGTTCTTGGACTTGTTCTAGTCTACACACTTGAGGAAAACTCCTTCATTACTTCTCCACCATAGCTTACCTTCCACAATAGCATACTTTAGAGCATGCAGATTAACTGTTCTCTTCTTATTTTCATCCATCTCAGGAGGTAACATCATTTTCTACAAGTATCCAATAATCTCCTTCTACCATTCACAATAATCCATATCACAGATATAAGGCCTTTGCTCTTCTTCTAGCATGTTTATAGGATTAGCATCTAAATTGCTCTGAGCCATAAGTTTTGCAAGTCCTAGGCTTCTAACCAACTTTGTGGTATGAATGTCAATGTTAAATTCTTGTATCATATTTTTCCTGAAACCTCCTATTGTACTATAATATCCTTCACAACAGCACTAGGCACATAAGCAACAATGGTCATTCCTACCAAATAACATCTGATGACATGTAACTGATTGAATGTTTGATAATGTTAAGTTGAAGATAATGCAAGACATTAAATCAGTTAATGGTTTGTATTTTCATTTATGTCAACTTGATCTAATCTATATAGTCATGTACATAATGCCAAAGACTTCAGAGAATCAATGGAACAGAGATTATGCTTTCAGCAATGCATAAAAGTCAAGTATTCACTAAGTGACAGACAACACCAATGGAGTGCACACCATCGGTAAAGGCAAAGAACAAAAGCCATAGTGATACCCAAAAAGCACAAGATAGTATTGTCCGATGAAGCAAAATCATAGTGATACCCGACGAGCTAAAAATAGAGCTGCCTGACGAGCAAAATCCAATGATGCCCGACGGATAGAGATCCCGAAGCTGACTGAAGTCACACTGACAAAACTGGCAGTTATCACCAATGACTAACTACAGAGTTGACCGACAGAATAGAGAGTTCAGAAAATAACAAAATATCTAGCTAGTAGAGCTTAAGGATAGACTTAACTGGTTGTTTTATTTGTTTTATTCGACCAGAGTTAAGTGATTGATTTAAAGAAGATTTGTATAGTTGGCAAGAAGATAACTACGAGATAAATCAGGATTTATGCTTTAAATCAAATTGGTTGTATTGTTTTTTACGCCAAGAATCAAGAATAAAGAAACAGTGAATATCATTTCTATATAAGAGACAAGCATAATTCATTTCCATATTCACATACATGGGAAGGGGAGTGAATAGAAAGAGGATGCTGAAGAGAAACTGATGAAGGATAACTTCATACAGTCCTGATCAATCAAGCTGAAGGAGAGCTAAAGAATTCTGCAGACACCGACGAATAGTGAAGCATAGCATTACAGAGCAGAAAGTTTGGAGCACAAAGAATTGAATTGATACATTGATCAGAGAGGTAATGTACTTAAATAGATCTGAAAATCTGCAATTCAAGTTGCATTAGAAACAAGTCATTGTGTTTCAGTTTAACCATTGAAGCATCA
>MU227756.1:1306310-1345983 GCA_018584345.1 Thuja plicata
TGCAATAAACATTTCCAAGAATCCATTCATGCATTCCAAGACAAAACACATTGCAATCAAGTATCATTATTTAAGAGAACAAGTTCAAGAAAAAGAGGTGATACTTGAGTATGTGCAATCAAAAGAACAATTGGCTGATATATTCACCAAGCCACTACCCAAGGATACATTTGAGTACTTGAGAAAGAAACTAGGGGTCAAACCCTTGTCTACCAGTCAGTAAAAGATTGAAGGCTGCATTAGCCTACATATTATCAAAATATCAGTCATCTTGATGCAAGCAAAAGATGAACTTCAAAGCTACATCTATATACAGAAAGGTATATATCATAACCGAGCACCAGAGCATATTGTTGTATTGTTGATGGATAAGGGAAATTTAAAGAATATATTATGGATAGAAGAAAATATTTGTTTGACATGAATGTCAGATATTTGCAAAATATTGTTTTGGCATTGTTGTCAAAGGGAGAGAAAGTATCTATATTATCACAAGAAATTATTCATTATTGGATTACTCCAAACATACAGAGATCATATCCATAGGGAGAGAATTTGTATGAAGGAATCAAATACAAAGGGAGAGTTGCTGACAAAAGACAGAGATATCCAAGAACAAGAACAGTCAAAAGAGAGATATTGACACAAGAAGAGAACACAGGACATCAGTACAAGAAACACAAAAACCTGCAAGAATAAAAACTAAGCTAACACAAAGCTTACCGGCGGTCAGACATTTTTATCAGTTATCAAAACAAATTGTTTGGTAATCTGATGAATCTCAACTGTTATATTTCATATTGTATTAGAAATAGTATAGTGTGATAATATAGTATGTTGCCATCAATGCCAAAGGGAGAGATTGATGACATGTAACTAACTGAATGTTTGATAATGTTAAGTTGAAGATAATGCAAGACATTAAATCAGTTAATGGTTTGTATTGTCATTGATGTCAACTTGATCTAATCTGTACAGTCATGTACAAAATGCCAAAGACTTTAGAGAATCAATGGAACAGAGATTATGCTTTCAGCAATGCATAAAATTCAAGTATTCACTAAGTGACAGACAACATCGACAGAGTGCACACTATCGGTAAAGGCAAAGAACAAAATTCATAGTGATACCCGATGAGCAGAAGACAGTATTGCCCGATGAAGCAAAATCATAGTGATACCTGACGAGCTAAAAATAGAGTTGCCCGATGAGCAAAATCCAATGATGCCCGACGGACGGAGATCCCAAAGCTGACTAGAGTCACACCGATGAAACTGGTAGTTATCGCCAACGACTAACTGTAGAGTTGACCGATAGAACAGAGAGTTTAGAAAATGAAAAAATATCTAGCTGGCAGAGCTTAAGCATAGACTTAACTGGTTGTTTTATTTTTTTTATTCGACCAGAGTTAAGTGATTGATTTAAAGAAGATTTGTACAATTGGCAAGAAGATAAATACGAGATAAATCATGATTTATGCTTTAAATCAAATTGGTTGGATTGTTTTTTACGCCAAGAATCAAGAATCAAGAAATAGTGAATATCATGTCTATATAAGAGACAAGCATAATTCATTTTCGTAATCACATACATGGGAAGGGGAGTGAATAGAAAGAGGATGCTGAAGAGAAATTGATGAAGGATAACTTCATACAGTCCTGATCAATCAAGCTGAAGGAGAGCTAAAGAATTTTGCAGACACCGACGAACAGTGAAGCACAGCATCACAGAGAAGAAAGTGTGGAGCACAAAGAATTGAATTGATACATTGATTAGAGAGGTAATGTACTTAAATAGATCTGAAAATCTGCAATTCAAGTTGCATTAGAAACAGGTCATTGTGTTTCAGTTTAACCATTGAAGCATCAAGTCTCTTAACAAAGCAGGACTTAACAGTCTTCTATATATTGAGGTACATCCCAAGGAGTGCCAAAAAGGTTGATTCATGAAAGTAGCATTGAAATTTCCTAAAGCCTATTGACAGTCTAAGAAGAAGGCTGATTCAAGGATGGTAGCAAGATTTGCCTAAAGCCTATTGATAGTCTAAGAAGGAGGTTGATTCAAGGATGGTAGCAAATAGATGTCCGATACTAAGTGACAACCTCTATGTATAAAATCCTCTAACAAGGTCACACCTAACATTGTGTTTGTAACCTTTAACAGGGTTGGCTCCTAATAGGGCTCACTTCAGAAGAGTGAAAATTTGGGGTACCAGTCCCAGTGGTTTTTCCCTTAACAGGGTTTCCACGTTAAAATCCATGTGTTATGTGTGTATGGTTATTACTTTACTATTTTACATTTCACATATGCATTTTTGGATTGATTGGTATACTTTGCATATTTACTGAGTATCGGTAAATAGTTTTACTACTTATCGGTAATCAAGGAGAATAAGGACAGACAAGGAAAACCAACAAACAGTTAAGTCATTATTAGTATTTCATGGCATGCATCTTGTAGGGACTTAAAAATCTGAGATGTATTTGATTGGTGGTTAAAGTTTAAAGGATAATTTTTGAGGCCACTGATTCACCCCNCTGATTCCCCCCCCCCCCCCCCTCTCTCTCAGTTATTACTAACAACATCTAAAAGCTTTAACAGCCTTGACCAAAGAATATGCCTATTTTTCCATGATATCATATTTCAATTCTACTTCTTGCAAAGTCTTACTAAAAAAAGAAAAGGGTTATTCAAAACCCTCTGAATTCTTTTGTAACAATATTGCAGCAATAGTATCGTATGAAGCAAAGGAGAAAATTTGCATAGGCTTAACATAATCAGGTGTCCTTAAAATAGGAGCATCTTTGATAGCTTTCTTAATACCTGAGAATGCCTTAGATGCTTCTTCATTCCATTCCACCTTAGCTCCTTTATTCAAAATTTTGGAGATAAGGGTACTAATTTCTGCAAAATTTGTAACAAATCTTCTTAATAAATCTACCTAGCCAAAGAAAGACTAAATGCCTTTGAAATTCTTGGGCTGAGGGACTTTATCAATAGTAGCAACCATTTTAGGTTCAATACTTACTCCATCTTTAGACACAATATTTCCTAGGATTTTTTCCTTTGTGACCCCAAAAACACACTTCTTTGGATTAAATGAAACCCCATACTCCAAAGCTTTCACAAAAAATTTCTCAAGATGACCACAGTGTTGATCTTCATTTGTTGAATAAGATGTAAGATCATCTTGATAGACTACTAAAAACTTATTTATAAAATTTGCAAATGCCACATTCGTGGCTCTTTGAAAATTTCCCCCAACATTTGTTAAGCCAAAAGGCATTCTAACATATACACAGGTACCCCAAGGTGTGGTGAATACAGTCTTGAATTGCTCTAATTCCTTGACCATAATTTAATTGTACCCGGAAAATCCATTTAACATTGACATCAATTCATATCCAATGACTCTTTGTAGCATGGATTATGTATTGGGCAAACCATAGTTAACCTTTGATGAATTGATGTTCAAATTTATGATATCTACATAGAGTCTGATGTCTCCATTCTTCTTCCTCATTGGAACCAAGTTTGGTACCCATGTTGAGTGTCTAATGGGTTTTATAATCCCAACATCTCTTATCTTTTTCAATTCTTCTTGCATTTTTGGTGCCAATGCGGGATTAACACTTCTTGACTTTTGTCTAAAAGGCTTTGTTCCTTCTTTCAAAGGAATCTTGTGTCAAAAAATATCCTCTCTATAGGCCTTTAAATCATCATAACACCATACAAAGACATGCCTATACTTCCTGAGAAGGTCAACTAATAACTTTATAAGTTTAGGAGACAACTTGTTACCAATATATACCTTTTTAGGAGCTTCAATTGTCCCTAAATTTACTTGTTCCAAATCATCTAGTTTTTTTACAGTCCTTTCAGAAGAGGACTTATCCTTATTGTCAAATGCTTTCTCAAGCACAACCAATCCTTTTGGAACTCTATTTGATTTGAATTATAGGACTTCCTTAACAATAATAGTATCCTTACCACCCAAGGTTTCCATACATCCACTTAAATCCATCTCCTTGTTTCCAAAGTTTGCTTCACAATATAAGAATCTCAGAATATCCAAATCATCTTCAAAGACTTGCTAGTTTTCAACATTGTCTGGTATAGAAGGCCTAGATTGAACCTCTATTTTGGAAATTCCTGCAAATGTGATATCTTTTGGCCTCAAAGGAATATTATCTAATAAGTTTGTCATTATTTTTTGGCCTCTATCCATCCAATCAATACCAAATGCATCAAAATTTTCTAATTCATCCCAAACAACATTTATGTATTGCTTTAGTCTTTGGTTCTTTGAAGCATACTTGGATCTAATTTGTGATATTACTAATTTAGAGTCTCCAATTACTCTGAGACTTCTTATCTTATGTTTTTAATCCAACCTTAATCCTATCGACAAATCCTCATACGCTACAATATTGTTTGCAAATGTAAACAGGAGAGTAAATGAGAATCTGAAAGTTTTACCACTAGGAGTTATCAACAAAACTCTTGTGCCACCTCCTTCTTTTGAGCTTGCACCATCAAAATACATAGTCCAAAAGTCATTTTGGTATACAATATTATCCTTTTCCTTAGATAAAATCATATGTTGACCCTCACCTTCAACCTTCCTATCTTGTACTTGAAAAGACCCAATATTAGTATCCAAGAAATAATTCATATTATCATCTTCATTTTCCTCAATCATGTGAGGATTCCTAACTTCTCAGGACACTTTAACATTTTCACCAGCAATATTGAAATTTGCAAAGGATAAGTCACATTGAACACTTCCTCCCATTGATGCACTCCATTTTATAGATAACAACATTCCATATTGGGGAGGAATATCAATAACTAATACACTCATTGTCAGTATTTTGTCAGGATATGCAGCCAATCTATAAGGCAAAGCCTTAATAGTACCAATGACATGTATTTCTCTGGAGTTCACCTGACACCTTCCATGAGGAGTATCAACCTACAATCTCATAGATTTCATTATCCTTGCAGGCATAACAATGTTAGATGCTCCAGAGTCTATCATGTAATTTTTTAGCATCTTACCATTGATGACCAAAGTTAAGAAAAAGGGATCCACAGTTCCCAAGGGAATATTCTCATGATTTATATTCAAATAAATCTGAGGGATTTTTGAAACAATTTATTTTGATTATTTCCCCTTATTATCATATTTGTCTTTTATATTTCCCATTTTCTCATTCTTTTCTGGCTTCTGAATCCTTGTGGAAGAAATGATATTTACCCATGTCAAAGTCTTTTGTTTATGTTCCTAAATCCTCACTATTTCCAATAGTGGTACCTTGACAATGATCTATGATAATAATTTCCCCATATTAACAAGGGTGCATATTATATCAGAGATGTCTTGTTTCATAGTAACAATATTTCCACCTTCAACTTGAGTATCCAAGCTTGGATCGTTTCTTTTATTATCCTTTTGAAGACGGGAAACATTTATCTCTGGCATCTTCTTTTTTACCTTATAGATAACACTTGGACTATTAGACTTATCTTCTTTCCTATATTTTATTCTTTTGACACCCTCAACATGTTTTCCCTTTTCTTGTGTCTGCTTAGTGTCTATTTTAGTTTCCTTAAATAAAAATACTAGTTGGTTTTCCATCTACATTACCAAGTGTTATATTTCTCAAATTATAATTACCCCTTTCTTTAGTAACCATGTCAGTAGTGATTTGTGCAATCTCTTCATCTAAAGGTCTTCTTAATACAAAAGGTTCTTTACTCCTTTGAGCATTACACCTTATGTCATCAATCTCTTCTTCTTCATCATCAGATGGAACCATATCTTAGTTTTCAGTTTCATCATTGGAATCTTCTTCACCACTCAAGTGTGAAAAAGTCATAGCACAACCACTGTCATCATACAAGTCATCTTCCTCCACCCCTTCTTGTTGTGCTTCATTTGTAGATATATTCAAGGCAACAACACAATAATTGGGATTGTGTGGGGATTGAAAAGCTACACACCATGAAACATTATCACACATGTTAACAGAGCTTCTTTGCAGAGGATCAAGAGTCTTATCATCAGGCTTGTCTTTCCTTTGTGGTAGAATAGGTTTCCCATCCTTCCACTGGGTGATATATGGGTAATTTTTCATTCTTGGTTACTGATTAAAATTGCTAGTGAATGGCCTATCATTTCTTGGAGCCCTATTATTCCTATTTTCTCTAGGCTTCAAATATTTTATTGCATTTAAGATTTGCTTCATATTAACATCCTCTTTAGGTTTCACATTAGAAGGCCTATATGATTCTTTCCTAGTAGGCTTACATTCTTCCCTTCTACCCAATTTCCCTGATACTCTTATATTAGTCTCAATGTTAACAATTGTCTTATAAGCTTCTCTGATGTTTCTAGGACTTTTATCTCTAAGAAGATAAGCATCAAAATAATTTAAATAGGTAGCAAGACATACCTTATCATCAAGCCTCGTTACTTGGAAAATATTATGCATGGCCCTTTGGAATCTTATATTGAATTCAATAACATCCTCATTTGGATTCTTCTTGATATTATTGAACTCATTCAACATGAATCCCTCATTTTTCTTGTCACCATATTGCTCCTTAAATAAATCTTTTAGTTTATCCATAGATCCCAAAAAAGCATAAGGTAATCCTCTAAACCAATCCCTAGCAACCTCAACTAAAGATTGAATAAAAAGTTTCATCAATACATCCTCGTGTATAATATCATAGTCATCCATCATGACAGTAAACTTATTTAAGTGATCTTCACAAGTAATGACATTATATCCAACAAATTTAGGAAGTCTATCTCTAATCTTATTTCGAACTACATTAGGATAACCAAGAATACCATGAAAAGAGAATTGTCTGTACATTTCTACATGAACCAGTCTCCTTTGGAATCTACCATCATTTTCAGAGGTAGATGCTTTGGCATTTTATGTTGAATAAATCTCAATATCAACATGATAGGGTCTAGAAGACTGCCTGATAAAATCAAGCCTTTTCTTCATATCTAAATTATTAGCCTCCAATCTTGCTAATTCAAGTTCTTTGGCCAAGATCTCCTTTTCCCTTCTAAGCCTCTCAAGATCAACGTCCAATTTGGACATTAAATCTATTGGAGTCTTGTGATTCATAGGTTTATTCTTTTTATCCTCTTCTTTCCCTTATCTTTAGGGCTTTGAGTGTCAAAAACTTTACAGATAACAGGTTCCTCTTGAACCCTCTTAGGCTCTTTAACATAATTTCTTTGCTCTAATTTTAGCAATCACCTTTTCGATCATTCAAATTTGATCTAATCTACTTTCTTCCTTTGTTGTCTAATGACCTTCTTCTCCTGGATTCTTCTCTCCAATTCAACAATTCCATCTGAGCCACTTTTAGAATATGGGATAGTGGTGTCAGGTTCCTCTTCTCTCTCATCTAAATAATAGTAATCTTCATTTGCACCCAATCCAAGATCTGCAGCCCAAACATTCAATCTTCAAACTTGATCCTTGAACTGATCCTTGACTTGTAGTGGGACATAAAAATCCCACCTATGAGTGAATAACTCCCCTTTTGTATATATATACATATCATCTCATTTTATTGCTCCAAAATTGTTGTCCACAAATGTGTGTGCTCCTAGAGAAATCTGTTTCTGAGTTTTTCCTTCTTGTAAAGAGTCAAGCTCACTTGAAATACTTTGTCCTTTTTTGTTTAAAATATTCCCAATCCTTTTTCCTACTTGCATACCCTCAGATCCATGCATTTTCAGCCTTTTATGGATCCATGAAACGAAGATGTACTTACCTTTTCAAATTTCCATAAAACAGTGTCTCTCACTCACAAGCTTGCTATGTCAAAAGAAGTTGTTCTGGCAAAGGGAAAAGAGAAGAATAAAATGAAGTAATAGTAAGAAAAGTATCAAAACTCCATTTCTCCTTCTTAGGTTACATCATACGTGGAAGATATTCAGGTTACAGAGCTTGGTCACCTGAACATGGGAGAGTTTCTTGAAAGGGTTGAATCTTCAACCAAATATGAGATGCTTCTCATCAAATAGAGTTATATCCATCTAGTTTCTACCTTTACTGTGGTTTCCCTTGAGCTAGAATTTGTTGTAGCATGTGCCAAGAATTTTTATTATCCTTCAAAATCTATCAGGGATCAGGATGAGAACACAATCATTAGCCTAGATCCTGATACCATTGACAGGATTTTCAGAGTACCACCTACTCCTATGGTCATGAATATATCAAAGGAGAAGGCTCTTCAAAGGTGGAATGAAGACAATAATCCTTGCATCAAATATGTCAATGATAATTGGTTGATCAATAGGAGTTCTAATTTTTCAAGATGGCCAAAGGAGGTACACCGATCAGAATTCAAGGAAGAGATAAATGATCTCATCACATTGCTCAGCAGAATTGCAGGCATAAAACGGATTCAGTAAGGTCTCCTTTCAGTCACATAACACTTTGGCATAAAATGAGATGATAAATCTTACATTCTATCAATTAGAGAAAGAAACATTAATATAATTTAGAATGACACAATTTATTTCAAAAACAACAAGATCTACACTATTGTGTCTTCAATTTATGTAGAAAAAAATTTTGTTGTACATGTTTTGTTTAATGTTTCAAATCATACTTCCCATTTATTATGAGAAAGAAGACAATAAAGAAATAAATGGTTGAAAATATAGAATAGAAAACACACATACAAGTACAGAAACATTTTCAATTATTTTAAAGAATTTTTTTTGGTCAGTAATAAATGATTTTTATATTAATATTAAAAGGTATTACATAAGGTTCTTAAAATGATACACCATTCAAGGCCTACGACCATATTTAAAAGTGGCAAGCTCCCTCAGAGCTTTACAATCTAATAGTAAAAACCAGGCTTTATAAAATAGCAACCCCTAACTAGCCTTCATTTTCTAGGCAACTACAAAGATTCTTTATAAGCAGCAAACATAAAAACTATATAACAGCCTACTATCAACATGTCTTCGGTAGAAAAATTACAAAATTAAAAAAAATAGAGGTCACCAAAACACCATTGATCCAGCATTATTCAGCTAGCCATGCTGCATTATAGTTCATTTCCCTTCGCGACATCCAGGTTCTAGCCCCTTGAGGGATTGCCTTTGGTTCCACATCTTCCGCTGTGAATTTGGGTTCTTCATTGCTTTGAATCTCTATTTTAACCTTCTCCCACTCTACCTTTATCTGCAATTTTTAGCTTTCCTTATCCACTTTTCCCACCCACCTTATAAAGGGTATCAACCCATGTTCCATGGCTTCCTCATCATCTTTGATGCACTCAGATATATTAGTGCCTACCCCCAGCACTACCCATTCTAATATAGACTCCAGGCCACCCAACAAATCTTCTGCGAATAGAGCCTCGGCTACCCATTTGAGGATGTATATTGCCTCCCCCAATTATAACCCTCATGCCACAACCATAGAAATAATTATAGTGTTGTCTTTGCGCATGAGCTGAAACTCTTGGAATTTTGGCCCCAAAACCCCAATGACCGCTTTCACCATTGTGTCCGACTTGATTTTAACCAGTCCAGCTATACGTTCTTTTCTTGTAGCTCTCGGGAATGATTTCATTTGACACTTGGTCATCACTATGAAGTTAGCATGCATCTTTTATGCCTTGAGAGAACCTACACAAATTGATAAAGCACAAAGAAAACATAAGCTTAACAATGTTAGTAGTGAAATGGGCGACTTCATGGGATGATTTGCCACTTTAAAACATGTACATATCCCACTGTATGCTATCAAATCCATCATTGCTCCCATAAATGCATGTAAAGCTAATGTCACTTCCATCCTTTATGGTTCTTTCTCTCACGAATGAAGCTCAAGTTTTGAAAAGAGCAGTCATATCAATCATTAATAAGCATCGCTGAAATCTTCTTGATTTCCTCCTTTTATAATGGCACCTTTTCTAACATTGAATGGGATGTCCACCTCATCTCCCACTTGACATGACATTATACCCTACCACCTCACTCACCGATTTCTTTCTTCGTGGACTAATATGTTCCATAGGACCAGTTGCCTTCTTTTTGAGGGATTAATAAAGAAACCATGTACCAATGCCCGCTAAAATTTGAATTTCATTGCAAGGAGAAACTAACCATTGGATTTTAAATTTTTCATTTCAATTCTCCTACCTTATCAAAGGTTATGACCCATTTAGATAGAACATCTACCTCTTTGTTACCTTCTTGGTAGGTGTGGGTGATTTTGAATTTTGTAAATGTTTGGATCACCGTCATAACATAATTAACTAATGGTTGAAGGTGTCAGGCCTCTGTTTGACCATTTTTAAAAGCATTAATTAGCACCAACGAATCGCCCTCTAAATGTAATTTTTGGATTCCTAATGCAGCTCCCATTTTAACTGCAAGTAATGCATCATTCCCCTCAGCTACATTGTTAGTTCCTCTCCTTAACCTCTGAGCTCTAAAAGCCACAATTTTCCCATTAAAATCCCTTAGATTTGCACCTGCACCCGATGGCCCCAGGTTTCCCTTTAAGGCCCCATCAAAATTGGCTTTGATCCATCCCTCTTCAGGAGCTATCCATGTGACATCTTCACAAATTTAATGTTTTCCCACCCCTTTGGAGCCTACCTTCCAATTTCTATACTTCAATCCAGGCCAAGCCTTTTGTAACTTCTGATCCATCACTGTAAAGGGTGTAGATAGTGGAATTTTGGAAGCACAAGCATTAACAATTTCTTCTATGGAGTGATTAATTCTTTGTTTCAGTCTCATAATCTCCTCTTTTTTTCTCCTGAAAGAGCCTTCGATTTCGCTCCTTCCAAACCTCACAAATGAGAGTAGAAGTACTAGCTATCCATGTTGCTAAAAAGGTAGACCTTCTTGGTGGTTTTGGCCATCCACAAAATATATCTTTCAAATTATTGGGAAGGGGGAATGCCATCCCAATTTCTCCTTTAGCATCTCCCAACATTGTGAATTTATTTTACATGTAACCAACAAATGATTGACATCTTCTTCCTCTTCCTAAAAAAGTAGACATCTTGTCGGTCCCTGAATTCCAAACTTTTGTCTTATCAGACTAGTTAAGATCCTTTCTTTGGTTGATAGCCAAGCAAAGGTGCCTACTTTGGGGAGGCAATCCTTACTCCATAGAAAATTAGTGGGCTAATCCTCCAAGTCATCGGTTCTCTTAAGAATTTGATATCCAATTTTGACCGAGTATTTGCCACTGCTAGTTGGACACCATTTAATAGCATCCATGTCATTATTAATAGTCACACTTCTATTTTCTAAAATCTCTTTCATTACAGCTACTTGCTGATCATTTAGCCCATATTATCTATATTCTTCCATCCCCAAACATCACCAAGAGGTTCATGTTGCATGTCCACATAATGGCACAAACGTTCCCCCCAACTTGCTGAGAAGAGTAACTTCAGCTCTTGATAATCTAGATTACCTGATAAAATAGGATAACCATTCCATGAGTCTTCCCATAACTTTACCTTCTCTCCTTTTCCAACTTTCCATGTAAGGTGTTGTGTGATTATTGGTCTACATCTAATAATAAAATTCCACACTGCAGAGCCTTTAGAAGGATTTAGGGTAGTGAGGATTCTCTCATCTATCATTGAGTCCAAATATTTGGCCTTTAATAATTTAGCCCACAGTAAGTCAGGGTTTTGAAAGACGCTTCAAATTAACTTTGCTCCCAAAGCTTCATTCATTAAATTTCAATCCCTCAGTCCTTCTCCCCCATCTACTTTTGGTTTACATAATTTTTTCCATGTTATGAGAGGTCGTATATCTTCATCACTTTTACCATTCCACAAAAACTTTCTCATTCTCTCAACTACAACCTGATTAATATTTTTAGGAATCTTTAGGCACATCATAGAAAATATGGGAATAACACTAATAACATATTTGAGTAAAAGTATCCTACCTACAAAGGTTAGCCATTTGCTCTTCCACCCTTCTAGTCTTTTTGTACATTTCCCAACCAAATATTTCCACAAACTTGCTTTGGATGCTCCTTCAAATAAAGGGATACCCAAATATTTACTCGATAATCTACCTCCCCTTATTCCTATAATTCTTCAAATATCTCTTTGCTTTCATAGGTAAACATTAAAGAAGTAGATCTCTCATTTTTGCCAGTTAATGCACTGTCCAGAAGCATTACTATATTGATCCAGTGTTTCTTTAATAATCTTGCTTCTTGAAGGGAGACCTCTCCCATTAAATTGGTATCATCAGCAAACTACAGGTGTGTTATAGGATCCAACCCACCAGCCATTTTAATACCTTTCCAAACCCCCAGCTTCATTTTAGATCTTATCAACCTACCCAATACCTCTGCCATAATAATGAACAGAAAGGGGGAAATCAGATCTCCTTGGTGAATACCTTTGATGGATTTGAAGAAGCCTTTTGGGGCTTCCATTCACTAAAATAGAAAACCTAGGAGTTTTAATACAACACTCCACCCATTGTATACATTCCTTACAAAACCCAAAACAGTAGAGGAATTTTATGAGGAAAGCCCTATTAACAACATCATATGCCTTCCTAATATCTAGTTTGATCATCATCTTTTCTGATTTGTTCTGTTGGAGGGTATCAATAATTTCATGTGCTACAATGATCCCCTTATAAATAGATCTGTCTAGAGTAAAACCACTTTGTTCTTCAAAAATTATAGATTTTAAAACAGATGTCAGTTTATTTGCCATGACTTTGGAAATGATCTTATAAATAGTATTACATAAAGAAATTGGTCTAAATTCATCAAAAGATAGTCTTTCCTTTTTCTTATGGATTAGGGTGATGAAGGTATTATTAAAGTCCCAGAATAAAAAGCCTCTGCCCTAGACTCTTCTACCACCTCCCACACTTCTGACCCAACCAAGTCCCAAAAATGCTGATAGAATATAGCTGAAAAGCCATCTTGTCCAGGAGCCTTATGTGCTCCGATACTAAAAACAACCTTTTTAATTTCCATCATAGTGCATGGTTGTTTAAGCATTTCATTCTGAGCTGCCATAATACTTTATGGGATAATATTCTAGATATTTAACTCCGGATTAAGATAAGAAGATTCAGTCCAAAAGATGTTTTGGAAGTATCTTATTGCCTCTTGGTTAATATCTTCTGGGTCATGCATCATCTCACCATCATTATTATGAATTGAGAATATTTTATTCTGTGATCTTCTCACTTTTACAGAATTGTGAAAAAAGGTGTTTTTATCTCCTTCCTTGAGCCATAACTCTCTTGACTTATGTCTCCAATATGTTTCTTCCCCACTTAAGACTTCACAATATAGTTTCTTCAACCTATTTTCTTCCTTGAAGTCTTTTTCATTCATCCCATTTGCAATAACATTGGAATTTAAAGTTTCTAAATCCCTTTCTAATGATTCTTTCTCAATAAAATATTTTTGAAAACATCTCTATTCCAACCTTTCAATTGTTCTTTTAAGTATTGTAACTTTTTAGAGAATATGAAAGCCTTGTTACCTTGTCTCATAGGATCTCGATTCCACCACTATGTCACTTTAGCTTTGAAGGTAATATGTCTTAGCCACATGGCTTCAAACTTAAATAGAGCTCTATCTGGTGCTTTGTCCTCCTGAAGCCTCACACTAATCGGATAATGATCAGAACTAGTCAAAGGTAAAATCTCGGCCATACACGTCCAACTGGTAGTAGCCCAATTTCTATCCAAAAGAAACCTTTCTAGCTTTTCCACTATATTTAAGAATCCACTCCTATTACTCCAAGTGAATTGCCCATTTCTTAAATCAATATCAACCAATCCATTATCTGTCACAAAATATGAAAATTCCCTCTGACTCTATCCAGCCCAACCAAGCCCACCTTTATTCTCCATTGGAATTAAAATTGCATTGAAATCTCCACCTAAAAGTATGATATCATCTAAATTTATGTTAAGGAGCTCTGATAAATCCTGCCAAAGAACTTGTTTTTTAGCTGAACTGTTAGGGCCATAAACATTTAAAGATTGAAATAGTGTAAAGGGCTATTTGGACTTTATGTCCACCCAAATCCAACATTTATTACTTTCCTTGATAGTCACTTCTACTTTGGAATCTGTGCACATAATACACAATCCCCCAGAGGCACCCATTGCCTCCGAGAAACAACATCTCCATCTATGAAATTCGTTAGCAAACATAGGTATCTCTTCTCCACTAAGATTTGTTTCTTGTAAAAAAATTAACATCTGGTTTCACCTAATCAAAATCTCTTTTGATCAATCAAACCTTGTCAGGGGCATTGCAGCCCCTGACATTCCATGATATGATTTTCATGGTGCTTGGGGAGGGGCAAAGCCCGTCCCTGTCAACAACAATTTGGACTAGTTTGTTGCACTACCAGCTAAGGCTATTCTAATATTGTTTGAATTTCTTCCCCTCTTTTTCCTTTCTCCTAAAGAGGGTTTTGTCTTCTCAAAAGGAAGTTTCTCGATAGTCCTAACTTCTGTCAAACTATAGGTGTCTGAAATTCCAAACTCATCTTCCTCCCCATCATCTGATTGTGAAATATAATTAGAATCTGAATCAATAGTCTTACCAATATTGTCTTTAAAATTATCAAAGGAGGAATCCAAGTTTCTAGTAGGGGATATTTGAATATCCTTAAAACCTTCCTCCTCTGCAAAATTTTAAACACTAAAGTTATTCATCCTGCCTGGATCTTCATTATGCAATCTCAGAGGAGGCACACATTGGGCTATCCTATAGCAATTATTTGGTTCAGGCGATCTCATGATAGTGGAAATTTCCCCAACAAGCTCCCGTCCACCACCTCTCATTTCCATCTCTACTCCATACTTTTTTGGATTATGGGTAATCTCTATAGGTGTTCCCGTATTTCGTAAGGTAGGCTCAGATGATAACCAAGACCCTATTTTTTATTTCCATTGCTGCCCCAGCATACTGTGATTAGCTATAGCCTCAGACTTGACCCCTTTGAGAGTGGTAGTTGTTCCACCCACATAACTATCCAAATTTGGATTATAACCATAAGTTTCCCCTCTCCATTAATTTTCCATGATCCCATCAATAGTTTCTTTAATACTTCCCTGTGATATCCCTTGGGTTTTTGTGTTATCCATTCTCTCATCTATTATTTCTGAGATGATCTTTTGCAGTTCTAAGTCTGAATTATGATTCCGGAGCCTTTGCTCATTGATTTGGATAATCTTGTTATTAATCATATTGGCTTCTCGGGATTTACCTTTTTTGTTATTATTTTCTCTAGTCTCCATGTTTACATTAGTGTTTTTAGCCTGATGGTCCCTTTCATTTTCCATAATAATTTTTTGCTTCCAAACTCCATTTTCAGTTGTCATTAATAGAGTATTGGGCATGGGATGGACCTCTTGCCACAAAATCAAAATTTTTGGGCATGTTGACAGATTGCTATCCATTAGGCATTCTTTTGCATTGAGAAAACTGCCTAAGCTATTTCCTATAATGCTTAGGGTTTCAAAACCCCAATTCTCATGTGGTAGGTTTGGTAGTTTAACCCAAATGGGCAGCTCTTTTATCTTTTCTTTTTCTGGGTCAAAATTCTTAGACGAATCAATTATATAAAGACCTTTCCCATCTATCATATAGGGGCCATTTTTCAACACCCATTCTTTATCTTGGGAGGATGGGGTTGTGACCAGGTAGAATCTGTTAGCCATTTTTTTTAGTGTGAACGCATGCCCCCACAATTTG
The DNA here is from genome assembly GCA_018584345.1 of Thuja plicata. Classification (NCBI taxonomy): domain Eukaryota; kingdom Viridiplantae; phylum Streptophyta; class Pinopsida; order Cupressales; family Cupressaceae; genus Thuja; species Thuja plicata. The sequence goes on from MU227756.1 coordinate 1,322,099, forward strand.
TTACACCATTCCCTCATTTTTTGAGAGAGGGAAATTCCCCAGCCCATTTCAAATAGAAAGCATGACTTTCTAGAAAGCAAATAGATTCATTCCAAGAAACATTTTCGATTGAAATGGTTGAGACAGTAGCAAATTCTACCCTAGGAAATACCTCAGAGAGTGCCTCCTCCACCTTTTCCACCACTTTTGGTTTCCTAAAATTCCTTTCTATCCTTCTAAATTTGAAGAAATGCTTATATGGCTTCTGATTTTCTTTATTCAGGTTTCTGAAGTTTACTCCCATGGTCGTTGTTCTGCAGTTGGGCTAACCATTACACCAAGGTTGTTTCAATCCACCTTAAGGGTTTTGGAAGTGAATCTATTTTGGTTGTTCTCTCTCCCGATTTGTGTTATTTGAGTATGATCAATTTCCCCATCTATTTCCTGAATAATCCAAGCCTTCATGGTTAATGAAAGGCCTCTGCCCTTGCATCTGCAATGGCTGCTTCAAGTAGCCATTGGGATGCAATTTTTTTAAACACCCTCCTCCTGCCCACTCTCTATGTCGCTCAATTCTATTTTTTAATTATTTTAAAGAATTTGAATTTGACGATTCTATTTCATTTAAAAATAATTGTCTTTACATTAATGATTTAATAAACTAAAAAACTTATTAAAAAATAAATCTTATATAAAAATTAAATTGCTTTGAAATTAAGTCTTCTACACAATGTCTTGAAATTAATATACATCAGAACAACAATGATGTATTAATGAGCATTCCAATCAACATCTTCATTTGTAAGCATCTTCAGTTGTAAATACTAGTAATGTTTCAGATTATATTTCATGATAATATGATTAATCATAGAATGGTAGAGTTAAAGAACTGGAATAAATATTCTCTCTCATTTATGGTGGGAAAGTGATTAAAAAATTTGTATATTATTTTATTTTTAAATAATAAGATTTACACTCTAAAGGATCTTCTCTAAAGGATCTTCTCTAAAGGATGGACACTTTGGCATAAAACAAATTCAATAACGACACCTTTCGGTTACATGACATGAGAGATTTTTCAAAACTTCAATGGATATACATTTTTGAACCTTTGATTTATATCATTGTTCAACCCAAACATTCGATCTTGAAACTTGATCCTTGAACTTCATAACCTTTTTATCAGGATTAAAATTTGAAAAAACCTAACAGATTAGCATGGATGGAATTCTATTGAAAAATATTGATACAATACAAACACTTGAAGTTTTTGAGAATGTTAATTGAGTCATGTTCTTTTTAGCTAATCAATGATGTTTCGACTAGATTGGTGATGATGAAGACATGATATTTTTCTTGATTTATGTGTGACTATTTTGAGGAACAACCACCTAAATATGTGAATTCATCTAAAGACATGAACATCAAAGAATCGTCAAGGACATTCATATATCGATGAGGTTTGACCTTTGTTTGTTTACACAAACTGATACCTTGGATATTTAGATCTGCCATATCTTAATACCAACATCCAATTAGAACATTGAATCCAATGAAACCATTATTCAAACTTCCATAGTTGATTTTCAACTAGTGAGGGTTGTACTAGTTTCACCTAAGTACAAGATCGATGAAAGAAGTATTCATATTATCATTGTGTGGTTATCCAATCAGTGATGATTGTACTTGCTCCTGGTTCACAAAGGCTCAATGGTGAAAATATATCTTCTTTTGCAAAGACAAAGTGACAATTAGTTGCATCTCATTCTTAGATTAATTGCACTTAGGGGATTTCCTAAGTTCAAGGGGGTTAATTATTCAAAGAGTTGATATCATTATATTGGTTCAAATCAATTGATTATGGAGAATTTTGTGTACAATTACCATTGCATTCATTAATCATTAAACATTATTTATGATTTATACATCATTAAACATTATTTATTATCCAAATCCATTGATTTCATCATTCATATAGGTGCATCTCATTGACATATTGCATTATCAAAATACAAAAAGAGAACATGCATTCATTAAGATCATTGCATTGCATTTATCATTTAGATTTGCATACACCATAAATTAAAAACATTTAGAAATAGACTTGCATACATTTTCATTCATCTAACTATGTCATTTATAAGGCATTGCATCCATAGCATGAAAAATAAAGTGCATCATAGCATCATATAGACATCATATCATCAAAGAAAGTCTCATATATATCATCATGGAAATAAAAAGTGATCAAGTCATCATAACAAATGCAAAACAAATGTCTGACATATCAAATCTACATCATCGCAAGATGGTACATCAAAGTCTTGATCAAATCAATGCATCTGATACATAAAATACAATGCATTTGATCCAATGATCTCTCAATATCAATCATGACCCGCTAGGGACACCTGATGCATCTCCTATCCTTGATCCGCCTATTGTATAACCTATACCATCTGGATCTGTGTCTGATGATCTATCATGTGTACTAGGAGGAGCTCGACTAGAACTAGCACCACTGGCTATCTAATCCATCCTGGCCATGAATGTCTGCATCATAGCTCAAAACTTATCTATCCTACTAGTCACTGTAGCCAAACTAGTCTGAAATCCCTGAACATTCTACTCCAATATACTGATAGTACCTGGTGGAACTGGAACCTAAGGAGCTAAGGGAGCTTGTGGGTGAACCTGAACCTGTGGCTGAACATACACCTATGGTTGTACATGAATCTATGGCACCTACTGTGCTGTAATTTGAGGACTAATAGGCACATGTTGTGTCTAGCCTGAACAATCTGAGCATGTCTAGCAACTCTCTGTCAGTGTTGTCCCCATACTGTTGCTAGTACTAGTTGTACTGGTCTCATCCTATAACCACCTCCTCTATCGCGCACATGACCACCCCTCATTTGTGGACATGTATGTCCTCTACCTCTATCTTGAGCTCACTGAGGAGCCCTCTAAACCCTTGGACCTCTTTGTACTCTCTATACTCTGCCACCTCCTTGTCAACCATCACCACTGCCATCATCATTATCAGAAGGATCATGCATATCAGGAATCGACTCACTAGGATCAATGAACTGTGGGAACCTGTGTCTAGCAAACCACTGTACATAATGTGTATACATCCCAACATCTGCTATGTGCTCACGCATATCCCACTTCACATATCCTAATCTATCAATCTCATCATAGGCATACTATAAATAAACCTGAGCACTCCACGTAGATCTCTCAGGATAAACTCGAGCATATAGTGCTAAACCCTGAGGCATATCCTAAAATTTGTCATACTATTGAGATACTCTATAAAAAAATCTCTCGATCACTAGTGGTGACCGACCTATCATCCAATGTGGTAAACACATGTAATACAACTCATCATCATCCTCTCACCAAGCCTCACATCCCAAATATCATCCCCATATGACCTGATCTATATCATCAAACATACGTCTCCAATAACCTAACTTGCGCAACTGAGGCTGGACAACCACGCGATCATACAAGTATGCATACGACAATCCATGATCTCTCTATCTGGTAGTAATCGACCTCAAAATAGGTATATGCTCCCATGTCCATAACTGCAATAGCATAGCTTCGACTGATAATGTGGTACGACATCTTTAAACAACATGGCGTAACTCATGATACAACTATGTCAGTATGCAAGAACCCCAATCAAATCTTCATAGATGTGCGATCATATCCTCGATAATCTGACCCCAACCCACTGCAAATCCATGACCTCATTGATCTGGTAACAATAATTTGTCGATAAATGCACCTAATACTATAGGAAGAGGAGGGAAAGAAACAAATTGTGCCCATGTAATACTCTCATCACCAATCATAGGATTTGTAAAGACCCTTCTGCATGCACTGCCATTATAGACCTGATCTTAATATACCCATTGTCCTCGAGTCGGGATCCTCAACAACCTATACATGTCCTCTAGCATGATAGTCATCTCTCCTAATGGAAAGTGAAAGGTATTATGGTCAGAGTGTCATCGCTCTGCCATAGTTTTCAATAGTCCTCGGTTCATCTGGAACTGAGGTAACTCAAGGAGGAAATACAAACCACAACGACCAATCACCCATTTCTCATGACCCGTCAATTGATATACCATATCTGCGAGCCAAGGTGGTAGGCCTCAGACATATAACTTTTGGAATTGTACCTATTTTTCAAATCAAGTGAATTCAATTAGTATCATCATTCAAGTGGATTATTCTACATCAATCACACATCAAGTCAACCTATCTCTCTTTTTGAGCAACATCAACTATTTTTCCTAACTCTATATCGTGAGAAGGGAAAAATACATTAGTTATCCTATCCTACCTATCTGATTGATATTTTCAAACATCCATCTAAACAATAATCCTAACATCCTAAACACTTGGTTTCATTACTAAATCAAACCTACCTATCTTTGCTATCAATCTGGCATTCATTCTATTAGAGACAATAAAAATGATCAAGTTTTTCAATCATCCTTACCCATGTGTCATTTTTTCTATGTGTATATGCTATTTCAGATGGTCTACGCATTATTTTGGGTTACACATCATTTTAAATATCCTACATGACATTTTATTACTTAGAGGCATCATTTTGCCTAGTACGTGACATTTCACAACATACGTGTGACTTCATGTTTCATATGCGTAACTTAATTTTGGTTTTATACATAGGGTTTTGGACGCGGCATTTAACCTATCCTATGCATTAAATCAAAGCTTTCCTACGCGCAACTTTGTTGTTTATACATGGCGCTTGACTATGCAAATGCACTACTTTATGCTATTATGCGTCATTTAATATCTACTACGTGCTACTATGCTAAAATTTTACAAAAAAAACCTAACTAGGCGTGAAATAAATATTTAAAAGCATTAAATGCAGTCATAAATGCACAAAGAGGTTGGAATCACTCATTGGAGGTCCATAGTTGGCAGGTCTCTAAAATCTGCATCCTCTCTCGAATCGATGCTCACGAATGGGGACCTCCATCGTCAGAATATCTAAAGGGCTCAGAGCAACCATGTGGGGTAAAAAGTAAAAATGGATGGTAAAAATGACATTTTTACTTCTATTTGTACTTTTTGACCTAATTTTAAAGAGTTTTTTACCCTTTATGGCCTTACAACTGTCATTTTTCACCACTGGATCATGTTGCGATCAATTTTTCATCATGGTTTTCCGAAATGAAATCAGAATTGACTTAGTACATTCAATTTTCAACATATTTTAACCTCTGATATCAATTCTAATTTCATTTCTGATGGGGCATCATATGGTCAAAACATGATTTTTCATCATGATTTTGCAATGAGATTAAATCTAAGGTACTAAATTTTAATTTGCTATCAGTGGGGCATTTCTGCGTTGTCCATCATTAGTTTTTCAGATCAGGGTTTCTCAAAAATTAGTTCACCAAAATATCAAGTTTTCACATCCAGGTTTCGTACCAAGTTTGACATCAAGTTTTGCATCAGGTTATCAAATCAGGTTCATCGTATCAAGCATTTTATCAAATCAACCAATCAGAATTATTCGATCAGATCAGGGCATCGATTTTTTTTAATCAATGCGCTTCGCACATCAATTCAAAGAGGGGCATTTGTAGACACCTAAATTTGGTTAGGTGTCTTAATCAAATCAAATGGAAATTTATCAAATCAAATCAAATGAGACTAAAGCACATCAAATCAAATGATCAATTAATAAATATATCAATTAATTAAATCTAAGCCTACACTAGTAGAATTGGCACCTTTTTCGATGAAAATTGGTCAAATTTTCTACCCAGATTGGTCGAATGATCCACAAATGGCCTTGTTGCTATTTTCTAGTCAAAATTTTGACACATCATTGTTAAGGTCAAATGTTCTATGCCATTCTTGGTCTAAATTGACATCTGCTATTAGAAAGTTTATTTGTCAAACTTTCGACCAATATTGGTCGAAATTGACATCTGCTATTAGCAAGTTTATTCGTCAAAATTTCAACCAATATCGGTCAAAATGTTTGGCCCATTTGACTAGGATGCCAAACCCACGATGCTAAATTTCAACCAATGTCGGTTGAAATTTTTGGCCCATCCGACCAGGATGCCAAACCCACGATGCTAAATTTTGACCAATGTCGGTCAAAATTTTTGGCCCATTCGACCAGGATGCCAAACCCATGACACTAAATTTTGACACAGAATGGTCGATATGTAGACCAGTCTTGGTGAGGGTTTCAACCAAAGTTTGCCAAAATTTTGACCAATATGGAATGTTAAAAAAAAACACCTAAAGATACATATCAAGAGTAATCACCAATGACATCTTGGTCGATGATTAATCTAGATATTTATCTTCAGTTGTTACTTTGCATTAATATATATACTTGAATTTCTCTTTCTTGTCTATGTATCATATTCTCCTTGCCTCTTTATTTCCTGCACCTATACATGTGACTACACAAGTAGATGCATGATATAAAATTCATAGTTTATTACATACAAGATCGTAAGATAAGCTACATCAATAACTTAGCTAAATCAATCATAAGGTATTTAAAAACTAGTTTCGTAAAGAGATGCAAAATATGTAAAATATTGGTAAGGGGTGGCAAGATCAAGGAAGAACTCAAAAGTACAAGACCTAAGAGCCAGACCTAATGCCTCAAGGGCTCATCATAGATGGCCTTGCCTATGTAATTCATAGAGACATCGTAGTTTAGGTTTAACTTTAAAATCAGTCTTTAAAGGATGGTAGAAGTGGTATCAAGCCTCTTTATCCAAAGGGTATCAATGACATTTCTCTCTTCACTGGAATCCAGGGTGCAGAAGTTTCTCTGCATTGTTAGGGTATAGCACTCAATTTCTATACCAAATCAATGTACAGCAACCTTTTGCACCCCTTATTCGACTGAAGATAGAGGACATTGATCCCCTTTTGATAAAGAGCCTTCAAGAAAGATAGATGGTATCCTACCGTTTCTACCTGAAAAGCATTACCAAGGGAAAAAGAGACCACAATTGTACCATTGAATTTCTGCTCAGCTGGGCCTTCTAACACCATATGGAATGTGATGTGTTTATAGAAGCGATAAATACGTACAACTATATTTCATAAGGCCTTTAAAACTAGTTTTGTAAAGAGATGCAAACTATGTAAAATATTGGTAAGGGGTGGAAAGATCAAGGAAGAACTCAAAAGTACAAGACCTAAGGGCTACACCTAATGCCTCAGGGGATCATCATAGATGGCCTTGCCTACATAACTTGTAGAGACATCATAGTTTAGGTTTAACTTCAAAAACTAGTCTTTTAAAGGATGGTAGAAGTGGTATCAAGCCTCTTTATCCAAAGGGTATTAATGGCTTTTCTCTCTACACTGGAATCGAGGGTGCAAAAGTTGTGCTGCATTGTTAGGGTATAGCACACAATTTCTATACCAAATCAATGTAGTGCAACCTTTTGTACCCCTTATTAGATTGAAGATAGAGGACATTGATCCCCTTTTGATAAAGAGTCTTCAAGAAAGATAGACGGCATCCTACCATTTCTACCTGAAAAGCATTACCAAGGGAAAAAGAGACCACAATTGTACCATTGAATTTCTGCCCATCTGGTTCTTCTAACACCATATGGAATGTGTTGTGTTTATAGAAGAGATAACTACCTACAACTATATTTCATAAGGCATTTAAAACTAGTTTCATAAAGAGATGCAAACTATGTAAAAAATTGGTAAAGGGTGGCAAGATCAAGGAAGAACTCAAAAGTACAAGACCTAAGGGACAAACCTAATGCCTCAGGGGCTCATCATAGATGGCCTTGCCTACATAACTCATAGAGACATCATAGTTCAGGTTTAACTTTAAAATTAGTCTTTTAAAGGATGGTAGAAGTGGTATCAAGCCTCTTTATCCAAAGGGTATCAATGACATTTCTCTCTTCACTAGAATCGAGGGTGCAAAAGTTGCTCTGCATTGTTAGAGTATAGCACTCAATTTATATATCAAATTGATGTAGAGAAACCTTCTGAACCCCTTATTCTATTGAATATATAGGACATTTCTCCCCTTTTGATAAAGAGTCTTCAAGAAAGATAGATGGTATCCTACCATTTCTACCTGAAAAGCATTACTAAGGCAAAAAGAGACCACAATTGTACCATTGAATTTCTACCCATCTGAGCCTTCTAACACCATATGGAATGTGTTGTGATTATAGAAGAGATAACTACCTACAACTATATTTCATAAGGCCTTTAAAACTAGTTTCCTAAAGAGATGCAAACTATGTAAAATATTGGTAAGGGGTGGAAAGATCAAGGAATAACTCAAAATTACAATACCCAAGGGCCAGACCTAATGCCTCAGGGGCTCATTATAGATGGCCTTGCCTACATAACTCATAAAGACATCGTAGTTTAGGTTTAACTTTAAAACCAGTCTTTTAAAGGATGGTAGAAGTGGTATCAAGCCTCTTTATCCAAAGGGTATCGATGGCATTTCTCTCTTCACTGGAATCGAGGGTGCAGAAGTTGTGTTGCATCATTAGGGTATAGCACTCAATTTATATACCAAATCAATGTAGTACAACCATCTACACCCCTTATTCAATTGAATATAGAGGACATTGATCCCCTTTTGATAAAGAGTCTTCAAGAAAGATAGATGGTATCCTACTGTTTCTACCTGAAAAGCATTACCAAGGGGAAAAAAAGACCACAATTGTACGATTGAATTTCTGCCCATCTTGGCCTTCTAACACCATATGAAATATGTTGTGTTTATAGAAGAGATAACTACCTACAACTATATTTCATAAGGCATTTAAAACTAGTTTCGTAAAGAGATGCAAACTATGTAAAATATTGGTAAAGGGTGGCAAGATCAAGGAAGAACTCAAAAGTACAAGACCTAAGGGCTAGACCTAATGCCTCGGGGGATCATCATAGATTAAATTTCCTATGCAACTCATAGAGACATCATAGTTCAAGTTTAACTTTAAAACCAGTCTTTTAAAGGATGGTAGAAGTGGTATCAAGCCTCTTTATCCAAAGGGTATCAATTGCATTTCTCTCTTTACTTGAATCGAGGGTGCAGAAGTTGTTCTGCATCATTAGGGCATAGCACTCAATTTCTATACCAAATTTTTGTAGATCAACCTTTTGCACCCCTTATTTGATTGAAGATGGAGGAAATTGATCCCTTTGATAAAGAGTCTTCAAGAAAGATAGATGGTATCCTACCGTTTCTACCTGAAAATCATTACCAAGGAAAAAAGAGACCACAATTGTACCATTGAATTAATGCACATCTAGGCCTTCTAACACCACATGGAATGCATTGTGTTTATAGAAGAGATAACTACCTACAACTATATTTCATAAGGTATTTAAAACTAGTTTCGTAAAGAGATGCAAACTATGTAAAATATTGGTAAGGGGTGGCAAGATCAAGGAAGAACTCAAAAGTACAAGACCTAAGGGCTAGACCTAATGCCTTGGGGGATCATCATAGATGGAATTTCCTACATAACTCGCAGAGACATCATAGTTTAGGTTTAAATTTAAAACTAGTCTTTTAAAGGATGGTAGAAGTGGTATCAAGCCTCTTTATCCAAAGGGTATTCATGGCATTTCTCTCTACACTAGAATCGAGGGTGCAGAAGTTGCACTGCATCGTTAGGGTATAGAACTCAATTTCTATACCAAATAAATGTAGTGCAACCTTCTGCACCCCTTATTCAATCAAAGATAGAGGACATTGATCCCCTTTTGATAAAGAGTCTTCAAGAAAGATAGATGGTATCCTACCATTTCTACCTAAAAAGCATGACCAAGGGAAAAACATACCACAATTGTACCGTTGAATTTATGCCCATTTGGGTCTTCTAACACCATATGGAATGTGTTGTGTTTATAGAAGAGATAACTACCTACAACTATATTTCATAAGGCATTTAAAACTAGTTTCGTAAAGAGATGCAAACTATGTAAAATATTGGTAAAGTGTGGAAAGATCAAGGAAGAACTCAAAAGTACAAGACCTAAGGGCTAGACCTAATTCCTCGGGGGCTCATCATAGATGGCCTTACCTATGTAACTCATAGAGACATTGTAGTTTAGGTTTAATTTTAAAACCAATATTTTAAAGGATGGTAGAAGTGGTATCAAGCCTCTTCATCCAAAGGGTATCAATGACATTTCTCTCTTCACTAGAATCGAGGGTGCGAAAGTTGCTCTACATCGTTAGGGTATAGCACTCAATTTCTATATCAAATTGATGTAGAGAAACCTTCTGAACCCCTTATTCTATTGAATATATAGGACATTGATCCCCTTTTGATAAAGATTCTTCAAGAAAGATAGATGTTATCCTACCGTTTCTACCTGCAAAGCATTACCAAGGGAAAAAGAGACCACAATTGTACCATTGAATTTCTTCCCATCTAGGCCTTCTAACACCATATTGAATGTGTTGTGTTTATAGAAGAGATAACTACCTACAACTATATTTCATAAGGCCTCTAAAACTAGTTTCATAAAGAGATGCAAACTATGTAAAATATTGGTAAGGGGTGGAAAGATCAAGGAAGAACTCAAAAGTACAAGACCTAAGGGCCAGACCTAATGCCTTGGGGGATTATTATAGATGGCCTTGCCTATGTAACTTGTAGAGACATCATAGTTTAGGTTTAACTTTAAAATCAGTCTTTTAAAGTATGGTAGAAGTGGTATCAAGCCTCTTTATCCAAAGGGTATCAATGGCATTTCTCTCTTCACTGGAATCGAGGGTGCAGAAGTTGCGTTGCATCGTTAGGGTATAACACTCAATTTCTATACCAAATAAAAGTAGTGCAACCTTCTACACCCCTTATTCAATTGAATATAGAGGACATTGATCCCCTTTTGATAAAGAGTCTTCAAGAAAGATAGATGGTATCCTACCGTTTCTACCTGAAAAGCATTAACAAGGGAAAAAGAGACCGCAATTGTACCATTGAATTTCTGCCCATCTTGGCCTTCTAACACCATATGGAATATGTTGTGTTTATAGAAGAGATAACTACCTACAACTATATTTCATAAGGAATTTAAAACTAGTTTCATAAAGATATGCAAACTATGTAAAATATTGGTAAAGGGTGGCAAGATCAAGGAAGAACTCAAAAGTACAAGACCTAAGGGCCAGACCTAATGCCTCAGGGGCTCATCATAGATGACCTTGCCTATGTAACTTGTAGAGACATCATAGTTTAGGTTTAACTTTAAAACTAGTCTTTTAAAGGATGGTACAAGTGGTATCAAGCCTCTTTATCCAAAGGGTATCAATGGCATTTCTCTCTTTACTCGAATCGAGGGTGCATAAGTTGTTCTACATTGTTAGGGTATAGCACTCAATTTCTATACCAAATACATGTAGAGAAACCTTCTGCACCCTTTATTTGATTGAAGATAGAGGACATTGATCCCCTTTTGATAAAGAGTCTTCAAGAAAGATATATGGTATCCTACCGTTTCTACCTGAAAAGCATTACCAAGGGAAAAAGAGACCAAAATTGTACCATTGAATTTTTGCCCATCTGGGCCTTCTAACACCATATGGAATGTGTTGTGTTTATAGAAGAGATAAATACCTACAACTATATTTGATAAGGCATTTAAAACTAGTTTCGTAAAGAGATGCAAACTATGTAAAATATTGGTAAGGGGTGGCAAGATCAAGGAAGAACTCAAAAGTAAAAGACCTAAGGGCCATACCTAATGCCTCGGGGGCTCATCATAGATGGATTTGCCTATGTAACTCATAGATACATCATAGTTCAAGTTTAACTTTAAAACTAGTCTTTTAAAGGATGGCAGAAGTGGTATCAAGCCTCTTTATCCAAAGGGTATCAATGGCATTTCTCTCTTCACTGGAATCAAGGGTTCAGAAGTTGCTCTGCATCCTTAGGGTATAGCAGTCAATTTATATACCAAATTGATGCAGAGAAACCTTCTGCACCCCTTATTCGATTGAAGATAGAGGACATTGATCCCTTTTTGATAAAGAGTCTTCAAGAAAGATATATGGTATCCTACCATTTCTACCTGAAAAGCATTACCAAGGGAAAAAGAGACCACAATTGTACCATTGAATTTCTCCCCATCTCGGCCTTCTAACACCATATGGAATGTGTTGTGTTTATAGAAGAGATAACTACCTACAACTATATTTCATAAGGTATTTAAAACTAGTTTCATAAAGAGATGCAAACTATGTAAAATATTAATAAGGGGTGGAAAGATCAAGGAAGAACTCAAAATTAGAAGACCTAAGGGCCATACCTAATGCCTTGGGGGCTCATCATAGATGACCTTTCCTACGTAACTTTTCGAGACATCATAGTTGAGGTTTAATTTTAAAACCATTCTTTTAAAGGATGGTAGAAGTGGTATCAAGCCTCTTTATCCAAAGGGTTTTAATGGCATTTCTCTCGTCACTGGAATCAAGGGTGCATAAGTTACTCTGCATTGTTAGGGTATAACACTCAATTTATATACCAAATAGATGCAGAGAAACCTTCTACACCCCTTATTCGATTGAAGATAGAGGACATTGATCCCCTTTTGATAAAGAGTCTTCAAGAAAGATAGATGGTATCCTACCGTTTCTACCTGAAAAGCATTACCAAGGGAAAAAGAGACCACAATTGTACCATTGAATTTCTGCCCATCTGGGCCTTCTAAAACCATATGTAAAATATTAGTAAGGTAAAATATTGTGTTGAAGGTCACTTCTGATGCTGCAATGACTATAGACATTAAATTTTGCATCACTGCCTGATGTCGTTGAAGCAGCATCAAAGTCCACCTTCAACACAATATGATCACTAGACATGTTTGTATGTCTTCTAATTTAAAGTTGGGTTGTTTCTGTTCTTGTTTTATGAATTTGGGTGATCCTTGCCAATGTCTCCGGGGTTGAATCCAGTATGCTCCTGTATAATCGAGAACATGCAAGGAAGGAAAAGATGGGGTTAGATCCAAAGGATATAAGCAATGCTTGGCACCCTATTACTGATCCTCATCTACAATTATGCATGTGCATATTCAAGCCATACACTTCTAAAATGAACAAGGATAAAATTTAAAAAAACCCATCCAAGATATAGAAAATCATAACGAAGTCATAAACAACAAAAATTTCACGAGTTTATCAAAATATGTCCAACGTATCTACATGAAACTCTAAAAAATTATCAGTATCTACAATGGCCCTTTGTTAATCACATTTATGCATATGGTCCCAACAAAGTAGTGCACAAACTACACCAAGAAGGCATCGCAGAAACATGATTTCTTCTTTCTCCATTGAAGTAATCTCAGTGGCACTAGTTGCCTCTCGAGCCTTGCACAAGTTGCACTCATTTCCTACATTAGGTATAGACGTAAATGGGGTAGATTTAAATGTTTTTTCATTGACCCACCGAAAGTATTGACATTCACTATTTCCCCGCAATACCAAATCTACATCAGTTCTTCCTAAAATGATTACTTGTCACATTACTTTTAAACATAAAATATAATTCCATGTCCAGACCTTTTTCCTATTTGGGCAACCCCAAAATTGACACCCAGGATTACTTGTTTTGCATGATGTCTTCAACACACAAGGTCCAACACCACATTGACACATAGGCACATTGATCAAATCCATCGACGCTATATCGATAAATATTGCACTATCATTCCAAGATATCATTTTGTTTAGTTTATTATTTTGTTCATTCATACTAATTATAATTGCAATAAAAATAAACATACTAATGTAGACAACATCTCAAATCAAATTGTAAAATGACTATTGTCAATATATAGTACAAAACCAAAAAGGAGGCATCATCAAACATAAGACCTATATCATCCAATCAACAATTGGGGGGAGTTCAGGACACACATTGAAACTATGCCTGCAACCAGTGATTCAACCTCAGAGGTGTGTGATGAAATATCTCCCTCTGAATGGAATTGAGCAATTGAAATCAAGGCATAGAGTAATGGAAGTTCTAGGAAAGCTTCCAGGGTCAAACCTGAAGTTTCTTCTACTTGTCTGAATGGAGTATCTGAAAGTAAGGAAGAAAGTGAGACAAACATTAATAAAAATATTGCTTCCAAACCTGAGTTAAAGTTGCTTGATTTGTACTCTGGATGTGGTGGCATGTCTACTAGTTTATTTTTTGGTGCAAATATTTTGGGTGTTAACCTTGTCACAAGATGGGCACTAGATTTGAATGAGGCTTCCTGCAAGAGTTTGAAGAATAATCATCCAAAAATAGAGGTTCGCAATGAATTTGGTGATCATTTCTTGGAGATGCTTAGGGAATGGCAGAATCTATGTCTAAAGTATTGTCAACCCGATGACTAGAAGATAATCCCTCATAGGATAATGCTACTTAAGGCTAAGGAAGCTCCAAAAGAAGAGGAACCTTATTCTGATTATGATATTCAAGAAGGTGAATTTGAAGTAGAGAACTTGCTTGACATTTGACATGTTGATCCAACCAATGAGAATAAATCTAGGTTGTAATTGAAGATGCATCAGAAAGACTATGATGAAAGTGAGGATACATGGGAACCCTTGGCAGGGTTGGGGGAAAGCGAAGAAAAAATTAAGGAGTTTGTAGTAAAAAGTGCAAAAGAAAAGTGTTCGCCTCTACCAGGTGATGTTGATGTTATTTGTGGTGGCCCTCTTTTCCAAGGAGCTAGTGGATTCAATAGATTCATAAATGTTGAAGCTCCTCTTGATGATCCAAAAAACCATCAAATGGTTGTATACATGGACATTGTAAACTTTTTGAGGCCACGATATGTTTTGATGGAGAATGTTGTTGATATTCTTAAATTTTGTAATGGATTCCTTGGTCGTTATGCCTTGAGCCATTTGATATATATGAATTATCAAGCAAGGCTTGGTATGATGGTAGATGGATGTTATGGACTCCCATAATTTTGCATGTGTGTTTTCTTGTGGGGAGCGAATCCATCTGAGAAACTCATGCAATAGATGCTACCAACACATGATATGGTTGTTATAGGTGGTGTCCCAAATGAATGGGAGCGCAACATGGTTGCTTATGATGAAAATCAATGTCGCAATCTTGAAAAGGCACTTGTTCTTGGGGATGTTATTTTTGACCTTCCATTGATTTTGAACTTGAAGAGTCGAGATGAAATGCCATATGGTAAAACCTCTTGCACTGATCATTTTATTAGGAAAATTTAACCATCAAATGAGACAAACTCAATAATTAGTCAGTCACAGTCCAATCAGTAATTCTGAGACATTCAGTGATAATTTTACCTCAAATAGTTTCATTAGGGAGGAGATGAAATTGATGGTGGGCAAGGAACTTCAGTCCAATAGTGTAGACATAAGCCACTATGAATTTTAACTCCTCAAATTATATTATCTTCTCTCAGTTGTAGTGAAATATAATAGAAGGGCAATAGACTCTTTCTTGTAAAAAGTGACATTTGGAGTCAGTCATGCTTGAAGAAAATGTTATTCCTTTTTAGAACAGCTGAAATGTTTATTCAGACTGCTATTCACTCATTTGAACATGGGTATTAACTAGTTTATCAAGATATAAGATTAAGGTAGAAAACATAAGAATTTCATTGGCTTGTATGTAGACATACAAGTACGAGGAAAATACTTAATGTTCACATGCAAGAGTATGAAACTCTTGGGAAATATTAAAAAATTATGAATGGAAAATTGATAAATTATGAGTCAATTTCATAGAACCAATCAAGGTTCACTGCGTCAAGAAAGCTAGGATAATTGCCCAAAGTTTGAGAATGCAAGTATGCTCATATAGTGGCTCCTTGTCAACTCTTGCTTTATTGTTTTACATGATTTTGAAATTGTAGGATGTCTGAAGACCCAAGTCTAATGATGATGCAATATAAAAAATGGCTAAGATAGATACCAAACATGTAATGATCTACTGTGAATTAGAATTTGATTTATAATTTGAAAATGCATATCAATATTGCATTTACTCTTAAATTTGATGCAGGTAAAGTTGTGGCATCAAATAATGGACTACCAAACCACACAGCAATAAGGAAGCAAACTAAAAATATTATATTTGTGGAGTTATAGTCCCTTATAACTCTTTAAACAATTAATGAATACTAATACAACCCCTCTGGTTTCCCTTCTATATGACCAACCTAAGTACTAGTTTGATAGGAATCTACAAGATCTATACCCTTGGACATACAGATTACTCTATGAAATTTCCAGACTATCCTATCCATAAAATGTCAAAATCAATTCATGATCCAAGCTCTCCAACTTACAAACTAATTTTTTGGGGAATGAAATCATTTATATAAATATATTGATGCTTCAATATGCATTTTGCAGCTTATCCCAAGAATTGAGAATCTCTTTCATTACCTTTATCTAGATCTGGAAACATGTGATCTACTCAAGGGCTATAGATCTCTCTAAATCCAATCTCCTAACTATGTCATGGTGCTTTAAAAGCTCTCATAGAGCACAAACCCAAACTTCATCTTCGGCCATTACTAGTTAATGCAAATTTGGTGGGAACCCATTTCAATAGGGATTTGACTTGTTAACATCTTAATAGTGCTTGAAAAATTTTTCCAATTAAATCTTTGGTTGTTCCTTGCTCCATCTACAATGAGATAGTTTGCAGTTACAAATTATTTCCTAAGTACCGGGAATAAAATTTTTGCATACACCTTCAACACTACATGATTCCTAGTAATCCCTGATTAAACTAGTGATGAAATTCAAAATTGGAATCTTATCTATTTCTTGCCCATTCCACCCAACATTTTATGCTCTTGTTTTGGAGCCTTCTATCCCCATGTATCTTCATTCTTGAATACTTGGAAACATCTCAGATATTCAAAACTTTGAAAGCTAAGCAAATTGGGCACGTCCATAATAATCATTGACCTTTGCTTCTAGACACACAACATTGTCTTGTGTCTTTGGGAATTTTGAAATCAATAGGAAACCTAACAATATGCTTGTTAACTATGATTGGATATATATTTTAACTATATCTATCACCTCACATGGTTTTTTAATATTACTACTGACTATTTCAAGACCAATGAACTGCATTACACTAGTACTTTTGTTCACTACAGTATTTTACACCATAAGGTTACATAAGGAAATAACACAAAAATAGAAATATAAGTTGTCATTGATCATTATCACTCAATATCTAACACCACAAGAAATTGTCATTTCCACTGGAGTGGAATACTAGTGTTATATTCCCCCCACAATGTGAATTTTTCAATTATTAAAAAAATATAGAAAATAGGAGCACACACCACGATAGAAAACAAAACAAGGAATCACATAGTCTTTGTTGATTGGTGAGAGGATGTTGAGTTTCCTCTTTCCTTTGTTCTCTAAACTTTAATTTATTTGGATCACAGTCTTTCCAATCTGTTTGTTCAACTAGTCCCCTTTATGGTGAGTAGTGACACAATACTCGAAACAAAATGAAATTTCACATTTTCTGCATTGTGTTTCCTGTGATAGGGTAGTGGCATATAGTAAGCACCATGTTTATAATTTCATTTGTCCAAGACTTGAAAAGAAATATCAAACACATCACATCAATTCCTTTAACAATGTTATATGTGAGAAAATAACAATTACATATTCAGCCAAAAAAAAATTCCTTGAATTTTTCAATTTTCAGTTTGAGACATTTTTACAGTCCTCTAGGGAATCTTAATTCATTGTTGAGGTGGTCGTGCATTTGTAAATGAAGGTATCACTAGGGATCAAGACTGGTAATCAATGTCAGTAGAAGGCAAAAAAACACAACTTAAGCTGTCAATCACAAGCAAACGCTCGCCAACTTGAAAACATAATCAAAGCAACTAAGCCCAAAATACACGGGGATAGGAATTGACTAAGGCAAGGAAGGCATAGGCAAAAATGGACAATAAATCCTAATATTTTGCAAGGGTAACACCAAGAACTACACCAACTAGATCATTGTTTTGGAATATATTTTAGTTAAGTCATTATTTTAATAATATACCATTAGAAACTTAAGTGAAAACTTAAATTATTTTACCTGAGTTGCAGAAAGAATTGAAACCACGTCAGAATAAAACTTTGATCACACCATTATGATATTGAAGACTTGGGACAATGATCAAATAAATTTAGGTGTCTCACTAAAAATAGACTGCTTCTTCAAGAAGTTTAGAGAAAACCAAAAGGATTAGAAATCAAATATTAAAGTGGCATGATGATCCACACTATTAACTAATATGATTGCACCTAGAATATAAACCACGCAACATTAAACCTATGCACTCCAAGAACTTTTGAGTTCTCCTAAGAGCCTTTGAAAGAGCTTGGAAACTAGATTAACTATGCACAAAACACTACTACAAATATGTACATTACAATTCGAGTGGGATGCCACTTTATTTTAGCTTGACACTTGAAAATGTTGCAACCCGATATTGGTGGTACCTAAACTAAAACTAAATGATCAAATCACGAACCAAATCAAGGCACCACATTGAAACTTAACTCTATTGCCAAGGGAAGATCATCTCTCCCATACCTCTATTCCTAGAAAGATTAGATCAAAAAAGGTTGGAACCAAATTCAAAACTCCTCTACGTAGGAAAGCTAAAAAATGCTTATGATAAGATAACATCATTTCAAGTGATTAAAGATGACTCAATAATTTCCATTGTTCTAGATCCATGGATATCTTCTCTACACTATAGAAGATGATATCATCAAAATCCATGTTCTTGAGGATGGAAACTTTGACATCCTTAAAGCATGCCATGATGAACCATGTGGAATGAACTTTGAAAACAAATGAATAGAACAAGAGAAATCCCAAGCAAGTTGTTATTGGTTTTCTTTTCATATGCATACCAAGGACTTTGTATTGTGCTATACTTTTTGTCCCCATATGACGAGACCTAATGATTCTAACAAGATGTTGTTGCAAAAACAATAAGTCATAAGATCCCATGAAAAATGGTGACTTGACTTTATGGAAGCAATTGACACCCTAATATGGAGCAAACCAATACACATTATCTACAATGACAAACAATTATTTGAAAAGGTTGATAAGGATGTTGATTCAAGATGATAGGATTTTGAGCCATGCATAATTATATTACCACTGAACTTTGTCAATTATATCACAAAGTATCCATTGCACATGCTAAGTTGCATCAAATATATTAATGAAATTTCAATTCACAAATGCACGACCACCTCAGTATAGTAATATAAACATTTTTTTTGGTTCAAGGATACACAAATTCTAAAGGTTTCTTGGAGATCACAGATATTCCTAGTTTAATATATTTGTTTATGCTCACTTATTTGTACTCTTGATATGTAATGTGGACCTCTTAAATGACCAAAGAAGAGCACCTTCCTACCAAAAGTACCAAAATAAAACAGACCATTCTATAAGGATTCACAATAACAAACAACCATAGTCCATATAACACGGTGATAGTTATTATATTTATGTTCAAATAAATGCTTTAAATGTGTTATAGAGAGATATTCATGACTATTTTAAAAAATTAAGATGCATAAAATAGGGAGCATGATTGATTCATGAAGAGAAGAAGGAATAATAATAAAAGTTCTTGAATGCAACACCAAAACAATATGACATCAAACATGAAAGAGGAAGACATTACTATTTTACTATCAAGAACATAGGACACCACTGTGACGAGGGCTATAGTTTCACAACAATGAGAGAGGAATCAGTTACCTATTCACTCAACATAGAGGTTATTTCAATAGGACCATCATTGAAACCTTGTGAAAATGAAGTGAAACTTGTGGCCAATGTTCAGCATCGAAACCTTCTAAAACTATTGGGATGTTGCGCTGAGGGAGATGAAAGGTTGATTGTTTATGAGTATTTGCCCAACAAGAGCCTTGAAACCTTCCTCTTCGATAAGTTACACTTGGTTTCGTGATCATTCCCTTTCTCATTGATATGTTTAGTATTCCAACGTTGTTTGAAAGGCATGATAGTCTAAGAATTGGGATTGCATATCCAAAAAAGTTTAGACTGTTAGATTGGAAAAAACATTATAACATTATCCTTAGGATTTCCCGCGACCTTCTTTATCTTCACGAGGATTCATCGATGAAAATTATTCACAGAGATATTAAACCAAACAATATTTACCAGTGGGATTAGCCTCCATATAGAAAGTTAATATGTCCATTAAGATTCATGTTTGTAGCAATTTACTTGTATTTTTATGGCGATGTCTGTTACGAAACCCTAGCTACATTACAAATCTAGCTAGGAAACCCTAACATTGAGAATGTAATGTCGTGTATACTAGTAATAGGATGATGCATAATACTCATGAAGCCCTTCCTCCCAAACACTGAGAATGTAATGTCATGCATATGTGTATACCATTAGGAAACCCTAGCTACATTACAAATCTAGCTAGGAAACCCTAACACTGAGAATGTAATGTTGTGTATACCAGTATTAGGAAATCTAGCTACATACCAGTATTAGGATGATGCACAATGCTCATGAAGCCCTTCTAATATTTAGACGATGCACAATTCTCATGAAGCCCTTCCTCCCGCCCGCGATCTGGCTAATAAGACAAAATAAAGTGATGAGTTTGATCACTTTTCCTTTTTTTTTTGTTTATATCCTTATTTGGTCAAAATTTTGACAATAAACTTAACTAAAGTCGAAAGTTTGACCTTTTCGGAACATAAACAAAAAAAAATTGAACATCACAAGCCAAAATGGCCTTTGGTAAAAAACGAAGGTAAAAAATGAGGCCCAAATGTATTAGTGCTAAAAGGGATTAATCAAAACTATGTAATTGATTTAATCAATTAGTTATATAGTTTAAATCAAAAATCAAATTCAACCCATTCCCTTACATGACTAATTTAATTAATTAATTGAATTAATTAAATCCTATTTTCTTTCAACAAAGGAGACAAGAATTTGAAAAGCCAATGAGAATAAAGAATTGAAAGCACATGGATCACTTCAAACTTTGCAATCTTGATCACTCATTTGATGCTTTAACATCCTCACCACTCAATTTGTCTCTTTGTCCCAACCTTTGAGACCAACATTTAAATGGTCTCTCCATTTTAAATCATTTGAAAGCCTTCAAACCAACCAAGCTTAAATCATGATCAACTTAACTCTATCCCTACCCTTGGGAAATCCTATAAATACCAATCATTTTGAGATCGTTATAAACCCTAGACATTCATGAGCAATTGCATCTACACTATAGAGAAATTCTTTAAGATCATAGCATTTTTTAGCATAACCGTGAGTTTTGAGAGCAAGATTGAATGAATTACATTGCAATTTGAGAATTTGAGAGCTAGATAAGGAATTATCAAACATCATTTTATCATTCTAGGACTTTCACTAATGGAGATTAAGGCTGAGAGCTTCATTAGCATGCTTAGTTAGAGAACGATGGAATGCTTATTGTTAATTTGTCAATTCTTTGGTTAAATTTAGATTATCTTTCCATAGAATTGATAGATTTCAAACTAATTTCATGAAGGTATAGATTATATATACACACATAGTACTGTCCTTAACAATTGATCTGGCTTGCTCCATAGTCAATTCTATAGTTGTTGGATCAAACTGTTGCAAAGCAGTGATAATTTCCTTGTTTCATTCAGTGTCATCACTAGTTAAATCTATTCTATCTCTCAACTCATTCTGCTTAATTTTTAGAAGAAAACTTTTGAATTCATCATTGTGAATGAAATTATCATCACTCATAAAATCTTGGGAAATGGTGATTCTATCATGAGTTGGATTTACCAAAGGCAAATCATTTCTTTCGTTGAATTCCTTTTTTCACTCTTTTGCTAATTTCTTCTTGATGCCATGGAAATAATTTCTTGTTTCTTAAACAAATGCCTTTGTATTATCTTTAGGAACATTTTCCTTAGGTGAAATAATCTTTTGTTTCTTTACAAGGGGTTCATGCGCTAATGTCACCCCATCACTAGATTCTTCTTCTTCATCTTCACCTTCTTCCTCATCACTAGAGGATACAATTTCAACTGGAACCTGCTGACAAGCAGCCACAACCTTTTGAGGAACTCTTGCCATAATTTAATTGTAATTACTTAGCACTTGATCAATTCTCTCTAAGTAAGGCAAGTCATAAAAAAAACCAAGAAAATCTTTGTCAACCTATTTGAACTCATTCTCTACCCCCATCAGATCCCCCCATTTCCTCCTTCTCTCCCGCACTTCACCTTTTCCATCAAATTTCTTACTACATCCTCTTCATCCATGGGATCATGGTTAGGAACCACACTCTAAGGATTCATTTGTGAAAGTGCAGTCTTGATAATATTTCCAGGATCACAAAATCTTGTTGGTGTTGTCACCTTCCTATATTGCTTCAAAAAGGTATTCAATTCCTCCAAAGCCTTCTTACCCACAAAGAAATCAAAAATATTCCAGAGCATGGGCAAAAAAGCACCCTTCTTATGAGAAGTAAGGTATTCTTTCTCAACTAAAAATAATTGCCATAAGAACTCAATTACAACAATCCTTGGTGGAACAAACTTTGGTAAAATATGGGGAGGCTGAGGACAACCATAAACCCTGAATACAGTGACCTCGTCAAAGAAAAATAAATCACCCCAATTGTGTGATATTGGCCAATTACGAACAAAATGAAATGGTCTTAGAAACTTCCTAATCCCAAAAAATAATCTTTCTCTGCCAATCCCAAGCAAATCGAGGATAGGGGAAACAATCCAATTCTCAAAATATAGAAAGTATGGAGAGAGCTACTATCCCACACACGGGTCCAAAATTGAACAGACAATGAAACACCACATTCTTCCATTTACAATATTAGTTGCTTATCCATCTCATTGAAATTGGGGTACAAAATTAAATGACACGGGATAGAATAAAACTTGAAATCAACCTTTGTGGGATTCTTTTGAATTTCTACTAGTCCTTCATGAACATTTCTCAACAAATATCTTACAAACTCATAATTAGTATTTACCTCTAGATTTTGTATCACCATATCCATCATCAATAGACCTTTAGGCACTATCTTGTCACCATCCAATCATAGAACCCTACTGTACGCCTCCCTCTCTGGTCTCCCACAGCTTTCCAAAGGCAAGGGTTAGTAGCAAAGGTTCACAAATGAATGCAAATCAAGTATACAATAACTACTAAATGAATAACAGAAACGTGAGAAATAAAATGTACAAGCAAGAGAAAGGAAGACAAATAAATGCAAACCCCACGATGCTTGAAGCTTCTATTGTTTCTCTCTACTCCTTCTGAAACGTTGTTCTTGATGCTCAGTATTGGCGAGGTAGCGTCTATGACTTGAGAAGCGTCGAGAATTTGATGATTGAAATGTGTGTGTGTGTGTGTGTGATCGCAAGATGGCTTGAATGCTAGAACCAAACTAACGGAGTAATGGCGCACGAGAGCTTGAAATCCTGGATCCTTCAAATGGTTATGAAGGATTTATTATATAGGAATTGTTGATGGAATGAATGGTTGAGATCAATCCCAGAGATAGGGAGATGAATGGTTGAGATCAAAAGGAATAGGAGAGATCCTCAGTAAACTCCACCTCTTTATTTGGTTAAGAGGAAATAGAGTTTGGTTAACTGAAGAGCTAATTATGAGTTACCTTTTTGAACTGAAGAGGTGGGTGAAGTTACCCATGTGGACTGCAGAGATGGGTGGAGTAACCCATGTGATCTAATTGGAGTTATCTCTTTGAAGATAAATGAGTATTTAATTCAT
>MU227756.1:1361959-1380629 GCA_018584345.1 Thuja plicata
ATTTATTTAATAATTGTTTTCAACATGTGAGATAATTGAATTCTTTTTTATTAGGAATTGCTTTATTTGATGAAATTAAATTAATTTAATTGGAAGAATTTAATTAGTAAGTTTAAATATTTGGATTTAAACTATAGGAAATTGAGTTTAATTAATTAAATAATGATAATTAATCAATTAAAGTTTGATTAATTAAATAAAATTAATTATTCAATTAATTTTGGGAATTGGATTAGATGATTTGAGAAATGAATTTAGAAGAAAATAGATGATTAATTAATGATTAAAAAACCATTAATTAATAGATGAAAATTAGTGTGTTTAATGTAAAATCGCAAGCTTGTCCATTTTAGGGTGTCTACACCTACATAACTCATAAACTGTGAAAGCTAGGTAATTGTGAAATGTACTTAGATCATAGGTTTCATTGATATACTTAGGAAACAGAATGAATTTTCTTTCATACCTAGGCATATATCTTAGAATTACAGATTTCTTCAATATTTCTTTGTGGGTGTGGTAATTGCTCTTCTCTCTGTAAAAATCTATATCAGTGCATGTAGCACCTAAAATTTGAAAAGCATCTACACAACTCCTTCTGTCAATAGTAACTAGGGCATGCTTATTTTTCCTTCGGATGACCTTGGTGACAGGACAGTAAGCATTGGCTAATTCTCTCAAGAGGTTCACATCCATAAACACATCAGGAACTATTAACTTTTCAAGGTTAAACTCCCAAGGGTTAGACATTGGCGCCCCTCTAACTCTGTTATTATAAAAACATGCAAAGAGGGAAAAACCAGACGATGAAATTGTCTGTAGGTTCCTACACTAACTGCAAGCATCCTTCCATTCATACTCATTTTTGTCTTGACTGTTCATGGACTTTGGAAGTAAATCTATAAAATCCTACCAGAATGACTTTTTCCCAGTACCCTTACTCTTACCAGACACCTTAGAACTAGCGGAAGTAATTTGAATCATGATTGAAACTAGCTTGCAAATAATTCTCAACACAGAAACAAAATCCTCATCAAACAGAGAAAACCTATCAACTTACAGTTTCTCTTGGTCATATGAACTCAACAACACTTTCGTTGTTTTCCGCACGAACCTGCAACTTTGTACCTTTCCCTTTTTTCTTGAACCATGTGTCAAATGTCTCTACAGTCATGCATTTATAGTTTTCATCTCATTATTATCACAACCATCTCTTCAGTCATTAACTTGCATGCTCTTGTATTTACTTTAACTAGTCACGGTGAGTCCTTTCATTGTGAGTTGTCCATTAGATTCAAATATACAATTGCAAAAAGAAAACCCACATCATCAAAACCAAGCACCAAAAAATGCCAAATGTCACAATCTAATTTGAAAAAAATCCACTTCTCTTTTCATCACTTGGATAACCA
This sequence comes from Thuja plicata, assembly GCA_018584345.1. NCBI lineage: Eukaryota > Viridiplantae > Streptophyta > Pinopsida > Cupressales > Cupressaceae > Thuja > Thuja plicata. Next base: position 1,363,372 of record MU227756.1, read on the forward strand.
ACTTAAGCTATGTTTCCACGTGTCATCTCCTTGCTCACTCGCAACTTCAAACTCTTCATTTCCTCTTACCGTCGTGAGGCTGCGACTGACCGCAAAGAAACCTCTATCGCGTCATCGCAACCACCCAGGTCATTCCTATTAAACTACTATGAGGCCACGACCACCATGCTCTTTAACCCTTTTCATCCTTGATTGTGGGCTTTCAACAATTTGCACTGCTCAACATAAACCGTTGCGAGCACATGACAACTACTTTCTTTACCTGTCACAAATTAGTTGCAAGATCGCAATCGGTTGACAAATCCTTTAGTAACTGTTGCAACCATGCAATAAAAAAATTAACTTAACCATAACATTCTCGTTGCAACCTCACAACATCGCACAGTTAATATACTTAACCACAACAAGGTTGTAATAACCGTATACTTTATCTTTCATGGCCTCTTTCCTTGCCATGTGGCAACATATCGCGCACTCGCATCCATAAATTTTAACCACCAAGAAACCTCGCGAGGCTGTAATAAATTTAGACATAACCCTTATGTTAGCCTAATACTACCACTTGTCATGTTCTCGCATACTCGCGACCTGGACAACTTCTTTCCACATAACCATTGCGACAATGTGACTTGACTAACCTTCACGGTTCACTCACAACCTCGCAAAATCAAACAATTTAGTCTCTTAATCTCAACGAGTCTGTGACCATACAATTTTCTGACCGCTCACAATCTTTGACAATTAAATCAAACAACAAAGATGCTGCAAGTAACAATGATCCTCTTTTACTTGCAATCTTACAACCATTTGTACTAAGACTCATCTCAAGCTGCGACTAAGTGACTAACACAAAATAAGATCAACACTTGACTAATTTGACTTGTGAACATGGATCAACAACAACGAAACAAATAGGATTTGCTCTGATACCCAAATTTTCAAAGGCAAACCAAGACCAAACCATATTATTGACCTGACATACAATAGGAACAAGCATGGAAAATATTCAATATTTTGCAGTATCGCCAACTTGTAGGATGAATTTTGACTTATTTCCATGTGTCTTATTATAGAGATATATTCATTAAAAGACATCAATTCCCTTCAGACTTGTTTCAACACTGCAAGGAGGAGGCTCACATCTGTACCCTATGAAGAGCAAAGGGGTGCTATTTTCTAAACTAAATGAAAATATTCTTCTTAAAGGAAAAAGGTATCTATATGTGCTCTTGGAATAAGCTATCTTTACCAAGTTCAATGTCGTCATTTTTCTCTTATGAAATCTATTGAACATGCCAACCATCAAGAAATCTTATGTAACATAATAAATAAAAGATATATCTTCCCTCCATCCCTATACCCTTTCCAATGTTTCTTAATACTTGTCTTTCTTGATACCAGTTTTATGCTTTACAAAAAAAGAAGAGTAACAACATAACTATATGAAGATACAATGTGCTAAAAGATAGTAACCATAATTGGTGTAACCTACAAGTGTCCCTTGAACAAAGAAAGAAATGAAGGAAAACAACATAAATGAAACCAGTAAGATACATAGACATGCAGAGGAAGCCCTAACGCAAAGAAACAAAGTGAATTTAGTGAAAATGTGGCCTAAAAATGACAACAAACGACCAAAAATTGGTAAATAATGATCATAAAAATGGAGCCACATACCTGGTAATACAAAATGTGGACAAGAAATCTCAGTTTTTAGTTGCAGAACAAAGCCAAAATGCAAATATGGACTGAAGAATCCTTCAACACGAGTATTTATGGATCAATGAATGAGTTCTAAGTAAAAAATGAATGAATGACTCCATTCATTAATGGTATCATCATATTTTGGACGCATTTGGGAGGACAAATGTCGAGTTGCAGGAGATAAAAATGTGTATGAACCTCCATTCACGAGTTTAGCAGACCAAAACGCAAGGTTTGGCACTCATATTCAAAATTTTACATATTTTTTCCAAAATACAAAGGCTAAAACTATGTCACGCGGGTTTTATTTTATAAATTAAAAAAAGAAACAACATTTACGACTTGTAATTTGAACTAAAAGAGTCGATATTTATGTTTAAAATATTGGGCTTTACGAGGTCGATTTCATATTAAAACAATGTAGTATGGCTTTATAAGCTGATACCCAGCCTTGGACTTAGGAAACGAAAGTTCTACAAGCATATTTTGATATTTTCCTTATCAATTACATATTATATTAATGTAAGGCAGGGAAAATGAGGATTTTGTATGCTAAAGCAACCACAAACGTCTAAAAGCACACAAAATATCAACCTATCTTAAATATTAGAGGAATTGAGAAAGAGTATAAAATATGCAAAACATAAGAAAACTCCCTCAATTGGACTTCAATGTCATTTCTTGCTTCTCCAATTGAATTGATGTAGCTCCCACAATGACACAATGCACCTAATTAATGATAATGAGAAGATTTGAAAGTTGTGGTTGTTAAAAGATTTACGGAAATCCACTCAATTTATAAGGATTCAATGAAGAATGCAAATTGGGAAATGAGTGTGCAAGCAAAGTGTAATAATCATGACAAATTATGACATGACTATTCATAATTTGGAAGGCACAAATCAATGTACAACTTGAGGGGAGAATAAAAGGGAAAGGTTAAGCCAAATTAGTGGAAAAGTGGAAGAGAAGGTGTAAGCAATTTGGTGGCAAATTAATAGGGAAAGAAAACTAATTAATAGGGATTGAATCCCATATGAAAAAGAGGGGGAATTTTTTGAATTTGAAAATTCATTTGTTCCCATAAATTAACAACTTGGATTTTAGTAATTAATAAATTTCATAAATCATGAATTAGCCAATTAATTAATGTTTAATTAATTAATTGTAAAAACTTAGGGAAAAGGGATAAATAAATAACATTTATTTATCAAAGATTAGGGTTTAGGGTAAATTAAGGGTTGTTTATGATGAACTATAACTGATTGAATGTTTGAAGATGACAAGTTGATGATCACCGAGTTGCAGAAAGTAAATGCAAGACATTAAATCAGTTAATGTATTGTATTGTCATTGATGTCAATTAGATATAATCTGATTGGTCATATACATATTGTCAAAGACTTCAAGAAATCAAAGAGATAAAGTTTATGTTATCAGTAAACATACAAAGCCAGTGTACACCGAGTGACAATAAACATTGACAGACAGTGCACACCGACGGACAGAGAACCCTGAGCAAGTCACATTGTATATCGAGCAAAGCAACCCCGAGCATATATGAAGTTCACAGTGTTTCCCGGCAGACATTATTGATGCCCGAGGACAACTGGAGTCAATGACCGAGCAAATTAAGAGTTGATCACCGATTAGAACTGGAGTTAGGAAATGACAAAATACTTAGCTGGCAGGAGCTAAATATAGAGTTAACTGATTGATTACTTTGTTTTCATCGATCAGATAAACTAAAGATAAGAAGGAAATTTAAAGCACAGAAAACAAGGAGAGATTTGTGGAATAAATCTAAAGCAAATCTTTAAAGATTAAAGCAATGCATGGCGAGATTTACGGATCAAGAAAACTATCTACGTAAAAAACAAGAAGGACAATAAACAGTGAAATCATGTCTATAAAAAGAGACAAGTAATTCATTATCAAAGGAGGAATGCTGAGAATAATTCTGGTGAAGATAGAAGTCTTCATGCAGATCTGATCATACAGGCTGAAGGACAGAGCCAAGAATTTTGTAGACATCAAGCAATAGAGAAGCAGCGATATTCATCGAGTAGAAAGAAAGGAGGGGAGCAAAGGAACAAAAGAGCATATTGATCAGAGAGGTATTATGGACTTACAATAGATCTGAAAATCTGCAAGTTTAAGTTGTATTAGTGAACAGATCATTTAATGTTTCAGTTTAACCATTGATTTAGAAAATCTCTTAACCGAGTGGGATTTAACAGTCCTTAATGTATTGAGATACTCAAGAATATCAAAAGCTTTTTACTTGTTGACAACATAGTGAATGCACAAGATCAAAATACTAACCGATGGTTTTAAATCCTCTAACAAGGTTGTACTTAACAGTATGTTTGTAACCTTTAACAGGGTTGACTCTTCACTGAGCTTACTTCAGAAGAGTGAAAATTTTGGGTTACCAGTACCAAGTGTTTTTTCCCTTAACAGGGTTTCCATGTTAAAAATCCATGTGTCAAATGTGTATATGGTTCATTTCTTTGATGTTTTTCTTTACACATTACTAAAACAAGATTGGTTGGTAAACACTAAGTTTATTTACTGATATTCAGTAGAGGCTAAGAAAAGATAAACTGCTATTTGGTAAAGCTTGAGAAAAGGATAAATAGTATATTCACCAAGCAGTATATATATGTTCTAATTAAACAAGGCATACATCTTGTAGGACTGAAGATAACTAGAGGAATTATATATGTGATATAAAGTTTTGGTTGAATTATTGGATTAATTTGTAAGGCCACTGATTCACCCCCCCCCCCCTCTCTGTTATTCTAATAATTGGTATCAGAGCTTGTGTGCTTAGAAGAGAGTTTTAAGACTCGAGATAAAGATCACAAGATGAGAAAAATGGATGTGCCTAAGCTGAACAAGGACAATTTTACATCATGGCAAAGTAGGATAAGACTCCACCTATCAGATATTGGAAATGATGTCACACAGTACTTGGATACTGAATTTGTTTTACCTACTGGACCTCAGACAGTTGATCAATTGAGAGAGAAACATAAACATAATTATATGATGATAGAACTTGCTTCCTCACTCTTTGATGCTGAGTTTGAAGATGTCAAATCATGCACCACTACAAAGCAAATGTGGGAAAAACTCAAGCTAGTGCATAGAGGAGATAAAAATGTGCTGAGAGCTAAGGCTGAAAGCCTAAGAGGAAAGTTTTATGACCTAAGAATGAAGGAAGGAGAAAACATCACTCAGTACAGTAGTAGAATCAAAGAGGTTGTTAATGCTATCCGAGGAGTATGAGGTGTACTTAAAGAAGAAACAGTGGTAAGTAAAATTTTGAGAACCTTACTGCCTATTTATGCTATTAGAGTATCTGCTATACAAGAAATGAGAGAAGTAGAAAATAACAATGTTACTCTAGATGGTTTGATTGGTATACCTATTTCATTTCAGATGAATAACTTTGACAATGGTGTCTTACCAACTATTGAGTCTGCATTCAAATCTTCTTTGAAAATAAGTAAATTAATTCATAAACACACTATGAGAAATGATGGTGAAAGTGTTAGTGATGAACAAGAACTTGATGAAATTGAAGCACTAATGGCTAGAAGATTGCAAAGAGGCAAAGGTAGATACAAAGTTAAATTACCATTGGTATGTTTTAATTGCAAAGAGATTGGACACTTTGCTACTAGATGCCCTAACAAAAGAAAAGAAGATAAAAACAATGACAGATCTTATGAAAAGAAGTTTGATAGAAGTGATGACCGAGATTACTGAAGCAACTGACAATCTGATAGAAGAGATAACTAAGACTAAACTGGCAAAGGGAAGAGGGCTTGTTACCTGGCAGAGAATGCTGACACCGAATCTGATGAAGATATTGATGTAGTATTTGTTGCTATGAAGGATGATTCAGATGAAGAAGAAAGGTATATTGAAACTATACTCATATCTAAGCTTAGTAAGAATGATGTCTGGATTATTGATAGTGGTTTTACTCACCACATGACTAGAGATAAGGAAAAGTTTGAAACTTTTGGATATTATAATGGTGGATCAATAAGAATGGGTAATGACTCACCTTGTCCAGTTGAAGGTAAAGGAATCATCATGTTGAATAATCTGATCAGATGTGAAAATGCATATTGGGTGAAAGGACTTAACTATAATCTATTAAGTGATTCACAATTGAATAACACAGGACATCGAGTTGCATTTGAGAACAAAAAGGCAAAGATCTATAATGAATCAGGAAATTTGATCAGTATTGGTGAACAAACAAAAGGTAACCTATTCTATCTTGATGATATTAAGACCACTTGTTTATTGGCTAGAAATGAAGACATTTGGTTGTGGCATAAAAGGTTATGTCATGTGAATTTTGACAACATGGTTAGGATAAGCAATAAAAGGAAAGTAAGAGGCTTACCGAGCATGTCAAAACCCGACCATGTCATGTGTAAGAATTGTCAAAAAGGTAAAATGACAAAGTCTAGTTTCTACACATCTAATGCTATTCTAGAGCTAGTCTGTACTGACTTATGTGGACCAATGAGAACAAAGAGCTACTATGGTGATAGATATTTCATTCTATTTGTTGATGATTATTATAGAATGTTGATTGTTATGTTCTTAAAAGAAAAATCAGAAGCATTTAAGATGTTCAAATGGTGAAAAGACATAGTTGAAAAACAAAGTGGAAAGGAATTAAAATGTCTAAGGTCGGGTAGAGGAGGAGAATTTATTTCTAATGAATTTACTAACTTTTGTAATGAGCATGGATTTACAAGACAAGTTTCTGCACTGAGAACACCACAACAAAATGAGATTGTTGAAAGAAGGAATAGATCCATTGTTGATTGTGCCAGAAAACTGATGATTGAGAAAGGCATCACACAAACATTCTTGAGAGAAACTGACAATATTGTTGTCTATACATTAAATTGAGTTCAATTAAATAAAGACACCTTATGAGCTATGGTATGGATACACACCTAATGTAAGTTACTTTAGAATTTTTGGAAGTCAATGTTATATTTTGAAAGATGATAGAAATGGAAAGCTTGACTCCAAAAGTGATGAAGGAATATTTCAAGGATATTCTACCAAAAGAAAAGCTTATAAATGTCTTAACAAATCCTCTAACAAAATCATTGAAAGTGAAAATGTTAAAGTGGATGAATTTGCTGAGAAAAATGATGAGGAAAGCAAAAAAGAACTAGAAGACTACAACAGATTTGTCTACAGTGAAGAACCTGACACTCTACCTGAGCAACTGTGTATCGCTACCGAGCGACAGAATAATGCACCCAAGCAATAGGCTGCACACACTGAAAATCAAGAAATTGCTCATAATGATGTACTGAGAAATGAAGATCAAAATGAAGGTCAAGATGGTGATCAGAATGATGAACAAAGATTTGAACCGGTACTTTCCAAGTATGTCATAAGACACCATCCACAAAAATAGATCATAGGAGACAAAAAGGATGGAATGAGAACAAGAAGTAAGTCACTGAACACTAGATGTTTGATTTGTGATTTTGAGCCTAAATCTATTAATACTGCACTTGAGAATCAAGAATGGGTCAGTGCAATGAATGAAGAGATTGAGTAGATTGAAAAGATCAAAACATGGACATTAGTACCTAGACTGAGTGACAAAAATGTCATTGGTACCAAATGGATATTTAGAAACAAACTGAGTGAGAATGGAGAAGTCACAAGGAACAAAACAAGATTAGTATGCAAAGGGTATGCACAAGAAGAAGGTATTGACTATGGAGAAACCTTTGCACCCGTTGCTAGACTAGAGGGAGTAAGAATTATACTTGCTTATACTTCTTTCAAAGGATTCAAAGTATACCAGATGGATGTCAAATTTGCATTCCTAAATGGAATACTAGAAGAAGAGGTATACATTGAACAACCTGAAGGGTTTGTTGATCCTAAAAAGAGAAACATGGTTTATAGACTGCACAAAGCCTTGTATGGATTGAAACAAGCACCGAGAGCACTGTATGAAAGAATTCACTCTTATCTCATAAGTATTGGATTCGTAAGAACAAGTGATAACAGTAATATGTATTTAAAAGAAGATACTAATGATAACATTTTGATTGCTGAGATATTTGTTGATGATATCATATTTGGAGGTAATGATATGTTATGCAATTCATTTGCTGATGAAATGAGAAAAGAGTTTGAGATGTCAATGTTTGGAGAGATCAAATTCTTTCTTGGTCTATAGATTATACAATAGGATGTAGGCATCTAAATCACACAATCCAAATACATCAAAGAAGTTCTCAAGATATTCAAAATGGAGGACTCCAAATTTAGTTGGAACACCGATGGAAACCAGATGCAAACTGGCAAAGAAAGACAAGTCAACCAAGGTAAATCAGACCTTATATAGATCTATGATTGGAAAACTAATGTATGTTGTACATACTAGACCAGATATAGCACATGTAGTTGGAATAGTTGCAATATTCTATGCTAATCCTAAAGAATCACACATGACTGCTGTCAAAAGAATTCTAAGATATATAAAGAATATTGAAGACTATGGTCCGTGGTATAATAGAGAAGGAAAATTTGAGCTTCAAGTCTATATAGAAGTTGATTGGCATGGAAACATAGATGATAGAAAGATAACAACAGGAGGAGCATTCTTAATGGATGACAGACTTGTTACATGGATAAGTAAAAAGCAAGGATGCATCTCACAATCAACTGCAGAAGTAGAATATATGGTTGCTGCTGCAAATTGCTCTAACATTGCATTGATCAAACAATTGTTGAAATGTATGAATATGAAAATCCTTGATCTAGTAATTATCTATTGTGATAATACAAGTTCCATCAACATTTTTAAAGAACCCAGTGATGCATGCTAAGACAAGGCACATAGCTATCAAGTATCACCACTTAAGGGAACAAGTGCAAGAGAAAGAGGTGATACTGGAATATGTTCAGTCCAAAGAACAATTAGTAGACATATTCACAAATCCATTACCAAAAGATACATTTGAGTACCTGAGGAAGAGACTAGGGGTCCAACCCTTGTCTACTAGTCACTAAGATGACTTGGAGGTTGCATCAGCCTACACATTAGCAAAAGATCAATCATGTTCATGCAAGCAAAGAGATGGACTGCAATGCTATATCAGTACAAGAAGGTACTGTATAGTCAGAAAATGGAAGCACTTCCATTGTAGACTGGTTTAGCCTTTCGAGTAAGTGGTTTGTGGTCATGTCAAGTTTCTTGAATGGGTCTCTTACTTGGATCTGGCCTTTTTCCCCTATTCTGCCCCATTTCCCACTTTTCCAGCCTGTTTCTAACATCCAAAACTAAAAATTGAGATTTTTGACCTCAGGGTCAAAATCGACCTTTCTGGGTCAAGGTCGACCTCACCCTTGACCTAGGTAAAGTTCAACCTCACCCTTGACCTAGGTAAAGGTCGACCTCTACCTTGACCTAGGGTCTAGATTTCAGGATCTCACATTTTCTAGATGTCGGTCTTTGAAAAAGTTAATTCCCGCTTTTGGGTTGGTTGTTTCGGGTTCCGAAGTGATGATTCCTAAATTATATTTAATATAGTTCCTCTCCTACGGGTAAAGGCTGTAATGGGAATTTAATTCTCCTATGTCGGCCTCCTTAGAAGGTTGTGCCCTAATTTCATATAAAAGGAAGCTTTCTCCTCTCATTTTCTCTAAGACTCTCTAACCACAAGCAACCATCATCAAGTATAATCACAAGCACTCAAGACTTGAAGAGATAAGCTAAGAAGAAATAATCCATTGAATAAAACATCTAATCTCAAGCATTCAAGCATCCAATTCATCAAGGAGATCCATTGGTAGCCATTAAAGGATTCAAAGCCCTATGGAGCTCTCTTGTTGAAGATTTCTCCATCCACATTCCTCCAAGCCTCTTCCTCTTCCAAGATCCATTCAAGATTGGTGTCAAAGTTTTAAAATCAATTAATTTGAGACATTACACATTCTACTTTCTACATTCTACATTCTACATCCATTTGATGCATACATACTTGTGGATTCAAGGATTCGAATCAGCCACAAGGACTTCTACAATCAAGGTGAATTTATTCATTTACTTTGTTTCATTCATGCAATTTGAAAAAGGAAAAAACCTCCCCCCCCCCCCAACAAAAAAACCTCTTTTTCTTGTAGATACAGGTTTGGGACTGTGGATTTGAACTCAGATCTGGATACCATTTTCAACGAACTTTCAGGATCCATGAATAGATTTTCTGTCAGACTTGTGTAGGTCAAGGTCAACTTTTTGGGGTCAAGGGTGACATTTTGGGGTCAAGGTTGAGATTTTGGGGTCAACGGTGACATTTTGGGGTCAAGGTCAAAATTTTGGGGTCAACGGTGATATTTTGGGGTCAAGGTCGAGATTTTTATCAAGACAGTGTCGGATCAAAAAATGATTTCTGGGTTTTGTTCGTCTCTGCGTTTCTATTCTAGATCATAATTCATATTTTCTAGAAATAGAGTACAGACCTTAGAAAACAAAATTCTTTATATCTACCATATCTTAAGGTTAGTACTTTTCTCCTATTCATTTCAATCTTTCTAAATCTATCATACATTCCTTTCCAAAAAATGGGAATTTAAGACTTTCCTCTTTGCTCTCATTTCCAAATGATTGATTCATTTTTGCATTGATCCTTCTCTTGGGGTTAATCAATTTGGATCGTTCATTTGTGCATCTTGGGATAGAAGAGGAATATCTTATCTTTCCCCCACTTATTTCAAATGTTACATTTCTTATGTTACATTTTGGTGAACCCACGATAGACAACGCTTTCTTTTTGGTATTAGATTTGCATCTTATGTTAGATCTTACATGCATTTAAAAGTAGATTTCTTTTATGCTCTTGCATTTATATGTCAAAAATAAATAAAAATCACAAAATTTCTTTAAAAATACAAAAACATTTATATTTTTCATCATACATTTCATTTGAATGCATTTGGATATATCTAGATCTATTTTCTATGCATTTCTTTATTTGTTATCATGTTCCACAAGTTGTTTCAAGTATTTTCCAAACCTTTTACAATGTGCTTTATTAATAGGGATGATAATCCTCCTAATTGGGATGAACCTTTGGATTTGGATGTTGATTACTCTCTTCCTCGTGAAGCCATTGTGGATGATTCTACCTTTTGGGATGAACCCTTGGATAAAGACATTGATTTATCCCCTCCTTGTGAATATGCCTTGATACAAGAGGGTGATTTATTAATGGATGACATATTGATACATGATGGTGACTCTTTTTCTAAAACACACTCCCCTTATGCAGACATTTTAGAGAAAGAAGAAAACATTATAGATGCTTTACCTCCATTTGGGATTCCTTCTAGTGATGAGACATTAACGGAGAATGATATGAATTCCCTTAATGCTCTCCCTCTTAGTGACAATCTTATGGAGAATCAAGATCTTCCCTCAACTCCTCCTAGGATGTATTCTTTTCTTCCTTATTGTGAACTTGTTTGTAGTGTTGAGACAACTAACATAGTTTATCCAAAACCATTGTTGACTATTAAAGGTTGTCCTCACATTACTATCAAAGGTAAACCTATGGAATCTTTATAATCTTTCAATGATCAAGATTCGATAGCTCACACCTATCTTACTAGGAATAACCCTCAACCTAATCTGGTGGTTGCTACTTCTTTACCACCTTCTCAACCCATTCTTCCTCCTCCACCCTGTCTTCCTAGCTAGGAATGTGATTTGGTAAACCAATTGTGCAATACCCCTGCTAAGATTTCTTTATGGGAGCTTCTTCAAACTTCACCTACCTACCATGAAGCCTTGAAAAAAGCTCTGGAAACTCTTCCCACTCCACCTCCTAATCAAGAGAACATTAATGCCTTCTTACAATGCATGCATGTTACCCTGGGTCCTCCTGACATTGTATTTACTCAAAAGGATTTACCTTCTAAAGAAGTTCAGAATAAATATGATGCCCTTATGGTTGTTGTTACTATCAATAAGAGTATCATTCGTAGGACCTTGATTGATAATGGATCTGGTATTAATATTTGTAGCATGGACATGCTCAAACAAATTAAATTCGATCTTTCAAATATTCAACCTAATAATAATCCTATACGTGGCTTCGATAACATTGATAAGAAAACTTTGGGCATCATTACCTTACCCATCAAAGTAGGTCCGGTCATCCTGAATACTCCTTTTCATGTTATCCCTGGACCTCTTAATTATAACCTCCTTTTGGGTAGACCTTGGTTGCATGAGATGCATGTCGTTCCTTCCACCCTTCGCCGTAAAGACAAGTTTATTCACAACAACATGGTGTATACACTTCATGCGGATGATGCGCCAAATCCTTGTTTGCATATTCAAACCCACAATACTCCTATTCCTAATAGTAATCCTTCTTACTCTAATTCTCTTCCTGAATAAGATTGGGGAACCTTGAATTTTAATCCTACCTTTATTGGAGAATATAAAGTTTTTGATCTTGATTTTATGAAGCCACAAAGAGAGTTTGAACAAGAGTCTTTTCTTCTACTTCTCATTACCTTCATAATAATTTTGTCTCTACTTCTACCCACTATGAATCTATCAAACCTACTAGTAATGACATAGTGACTACTAAAGTTCTATTGACTCATTCTAATATGGCTTATCATTATGGTCATGGTTATCATTTACTAGTTAAACAAGGATTCCATGGTCAAGGATGTGGTAAGCATAAACAGGGAATTCAAATGCCCTTACAAAATGGGGGGCATGAGCATTCTTATGGATTGGGATTTAATCCTCAACAACACATCAATATTAAAAACATCTCAAATAACACTTCAAAACATGATGAACCTATGAAGGAATTTGACCAAGAAGATCTTTTGCCTAAACTCCTTCGTGCTAAGATGATTACTAGACCTAAACACAAAAAGAAACGTAGTCCACACTTGAAGACTCTTCCTTTTTGTTTGTATCATAGATTTCATGATTTCTCTAATAATGAATGTCATGCTTTAAATTATAAGATTAGGCAACTCATTGATAGTAAATTTATTTATATATCACGTGGCAATGAGTTGTATTTCAATCCTATTTTCTCTAAATAACATTTATGTTCCTATTATGAAACTCCACATTATGTAAACAATGTTAGCCTAATATTTGGGGGCTCGTTGTCTTGCATAGTATTGTGAGCAATATAATAGGTCCCCTTTCATCCTTGTTACCACGCTTGGGGGGCAAGGATTCCATCTCCTTCTTTTCTATCTTTCTGGGATTCACTTTTCCCTTGGTTAAGCAATATCTATCTATTATGTAATATCCAATCATACATGAAAATTTTGGTTTGCATTGAGGATCTATTTCCTTGATCATAACCTATTTCTTTGTTTGAAATTGGGTTTTCATGGTTGATAAATCTCTCACCTTGGAAACTGAATAGCGTGCTATCCCTCATAAGGGTTACTTTTTCACTTCTTGCATGATATCTCTTTGCATTCGTCCCTTTCATGGCCTCATAGGAGATGTGACCTTCTTGGCTTGGACTGGGTGTTGTCTATGGATATTGTCTTAATGTTGAATAAGGATTTATCCTTGTTCTTTTCTTTCCTTAACATGTCAAAATAGTATGTACTTTGCCATATTAAGGAGGGGGGGCATATACACGGCCTCCCTCGTTTTATATTATGCATTTTTGTTCTAAAATTTTGTTTTGCAACATGCTAAATCCTCTGAAGGTAACACACATAATTCGCTAAATCCTGAAGAGATATGCATTCAATTACAATTTAATATGCTAAATCCTCAGAAGGTAACACACATAAGTTGCTAAATCCTGAAGAGATACACATTTTATAAATATATTCCATGGTGATATAAGGATATGGATCCATGGGTACTTCATAAAATCCATCAGAAGATGCACTACATACATGCACAAAGCTTCCATAAGGCACACAACTTTATGGTGTGACTATCAAGTGCTTTCTTGATAGGCCATCCTATCCTTTTTTTGGTTCACAGTGAGATACATACATCTTATTGGGCGAGCTAACCACTCCTCCCTCTCTCTTTATCTTTGACCGGTGATGTATCTCTTATCGTGATATTAGGTTTGATAAATACTTAAGTCCCTTGGGGGCTTGAGGATTCCTTTGTTCCTTTTGATCTCAATAATATTATCTTTTCTTCGTAATCTCCTTTACCAAGAGTTTGTGTTGAGTCCATACTCTTCCTAAAGTGGGGGCTAAATGTATAGTCAGAAAATGGAAGCACTTCCATTGTAGATTGGTTTAGCCTTTCGAGTAAGTGGTTTGGGGTCATTTAAAGTGCCTTGAATGGTTCTCTAACTTGGATCTGGCCTTTTTCCCCTATTCTGCCCCATTTCCCACTTTTCTAGCCCGTTTCTGACATCCAAAACTGAAAACTGAGATTTTTGACCTTAGGGTTAGAATTGACCTTTCTGGGTCAAGGTCGACCTCACCCTTGACCTAGGTCAAGGTTGAACTCACCCCTGACCTAGGTCAAGGTCAACCTCGACCTTGACCCAGGGTCCATATTTTAGGATCTCACAGTTTCCGGATGTCGATCTTTGAAAAAGTTAATTCTCGCTTCCGGGTCAGTTGTTTCGGGTTCCGAAGTGAAGATTCCTAAATTATATTTAATATAGGTCCTCTCCTAGGGGTAAAGTCTTTAATGGGAAATTAATTCTCCTATTTTGGCCTCCTTAGAAGATTGTGCCCTAATTTCATATAAAAGGAAGCTTTCTCCTCTCATTTTCTCTAAGACTCTCTAACCACAAGCAACCATCATCAAGTATAATCACAAGCGCTCAAGACTCTCAAGACAAGATAAGAAGGAATAATCCATTGAATAAAATATCTAATCTCAAGCATTCAAGCATCCAATTCATCAAGCAGACCCATTGGTAGTCATTGAAGGATTCAAAGCTCTATGGAGCTCTCTTGTTGAAGATTTCTCCATCCACATTCCTCCAAGCCTCTTCCTCTTCCAAGATCCATTAAAGATTTGTGTTGAAGATTTACAAGCAATTGATTTGAGACATTACAAATTCTACTTTCTACATTCTACATTCTACATCCATTTGATGCATACATACTTTTGGATTCAAGGATTCGAATCAGCCACAAGGACTTCTACAAGCAAGGTGAATTTGTTCATTTACTTTGTTTCATTCATGCAATTTAAATTATATTTAAAGGTTAATTCCAAAACCATGGTTTGACCAAGGAAAAACCCTCCCCCCCAACAAAAAAAACCTCTTTTTATTGCAGATACAGGTTCGAGACTATGGATTTGAACTCAGATCTGGATACCATTTTCAACAAACTTTCAGGATCCGCGAACAGATTTTCTGTTGGACCTGTGCAGGTCAAGGTCAAATTTTTGGTGTCAAGGGTGACATTTTTGGGTCAAGGTCAAGATTTTGGGGTCAATGGTGACATTTTGGGGTCAAGGTCGAGATTTTGGGGTCAAGGTTGAGATTTTTATCAAGACAATGTCGGATCGAAAAATGATTTGTGGGTTTTGTTCGTCTCTACATTTATGTTATGGATCATACTTCATATTTTCTATAAATAGAGTATAGACCTCAGAAAAAAACATTCTTTAGATCTTCCATATCTTAAGGTTAGTACTTTTCTCCTATTCATTTCAATCTTTCTAAATCTATCATACATTCCTTTCCAAAAAATAGGAATTTAAGACTTTCCTCTTTGCTCTCATTTCCAAATGATTGATTCATTTGTGCATTGATCCTTCTCTTGGGGTTAATCAATTTGGATCATTTATTTGTGCATCTTGGGATAGAAGAGGAATATCTTATCTTTCCCCCACTTATTTCAAATGTTACATTTCTTATGTTACAGGTACTCATCTGCACCGAACACGAGATAAATTGCTGGCTACTACAGAGTTGTATTATTGTTGGACAGAAGAATTCAATGATATATTTAAGTTTGGCATTGTTGTCAAAGGGAGAGAATATATCCATATGAAATATCCAGAGATAAGAGAGAGAAGGTCCAAAGGGAGATAAAAGGAAGAAATATTCATCAAGGAGAGGAACAGTCAAAGGGAGAGAAAGATTCAAAGAAACAACCATCCATCAAAGGGAGAGTATTGTAGAAGAGATTCTACAAGAAAGGGAGAGATAGAATCAGAAGTTGCTACATCTATCCAATGAAGGGAATGAAGAATGAAGAAAGTACTATACAAGAATCAAATCTAAGGTAGAAGGGCTTACCAAGAGTCAGATATTTGTATTGGTTATAGAACAAATAGTTTGGGAGAGATTGATGAACTACAACTGATATATTTCATATTGTATTGGTAATATGTTGTCATCAATGCCAAAGGGAGAGATTGATGAACTATAACTAATTGAATGTTTGAAGATGACAAGTTGGTGATCACCGAGCTGCAGAAAGTAAATGCAAGACATTAAATCAGTTAATGTATTGTATTGTCATTGATGTCAACTAGATATAATCTGATTGGTCATCTACATATTGTAAAAGAAGGATTGATTTTAATAATGATTTTGAACATGGTTTATTAAGTCAAATGTGAAGCGAATCAAAGAGAAATATCAGTAATTAATTAAACAATTTTTGATGTTTAATCAATGAAGAAAGACACAATGTAGACATATGATAAATACCATATGCGCAACATAGGAGAATAATTAGATCAAGAACAATGCTTCAATCACAATGAAAAAATGTTATCATATAACATCAGTGGTAATAAAAATATTTGCTCTCTTACATTTGAGGGTTTTAATAATACATTGTATTATACTTAACAAAATATGCAAACGAGCTTAAAAAGTCCCAATATGCCTTAGGAAAATTTTAAAAATGACTCAAATAAAAACCTATAAAAATAAATCGAAATGAAAGAGAAAATAATGAAAAACACTAATTTAAGACAAAAAGAATTCAAAAGTGAAAATATTAACAAAAAAAATGACTTTTATTTTCCGAGAATATTTAAGTTGATAGGCTTATTATGGTGGAGACATTTGCTGGGTTGTTCTGATAATTTGGCGTTGTCTTACGCCGGTAAATAAGCGACTGATGCCGAGAAATCATGTCTCTATTTTGTAGCAGAGGAAGTTGAACTGTTGCAGGATGTTAAAGGATTGACTCATGTTTAGATTTTCTGGCATTCTTAAGCCAGGAATATATGTCGGTTAAAAAACCATGAATGGTATGGGCCCGTTTGGTTGCACCCCATAACCGGGTTATGCAGCCCATAACCCGGTTATGGGGTGCAATTCCTTGTTTGGTGACCTCTAAATTGAATGCGAATATGGATTTGCAAATCCCCATTTGTGCAAAAATGTGGATGTCCAAATTCCTGCTGAAGAGGTGGAATGACTTTCATCTCCATGGTTTTCATAGAGATTAAAGCCATTTTAACTTTGCCGTCGGGTCCAGTGCACTCGAAGGTTTGCATGATTAAATTGGTTTATATATCTTGTCGGGTC
>MU227756.1:1380679-1392487 GCA_018584345.1 Thuja plicata
ATTTACAAATCCATCTTCCAGGGCAACCAAACAGTCCCAAAAAAGCATAACCGGGGTTTGCATAACCAGGGTATAGATAACCATGATTTGCATTATTTTTCAATTCCCCAACCAAACAGGCCCTATAAGAATTCTCTTGGGCGCTTGGTGTGCGAATATCTCCCCTGCTAGGTGTATGGCATATCTTGAAGCATCCTATCAAACAATACACGTGTCTTGTTGGTGATTCCAAATTGTGCATGCATATCTTTGAGTGCATGGCTAACCATAGGTGGCACCTTCATTATGCAGATAGAGCGTGCATACCACATGTAAGCTATGGAATGCGCTAAAAACTCCTCATTTAGTACACCTATTTTGGGGAGACCAGAGAGTGAAGATTTCACACCCAATGGCTTCATGAGTGAGATAGATTTGTGACATTACCAATCCACTCTGGCCCTCATGATCAAAAGGAAATGCTAGGCAGCCAAGTTCGTGACATGGAAGGAAAGATTCGTTGAAGCTCTCTTCAACCTTTATTGTCAGGGATTTTTGCAGCCATAAGACATTTACTTTTTTTTTTGGATATGCTAGAACGTAGGTTTTGAATGATGGATTAAGAAATCACATACAGGGGTACTTGAAGCCACTTGCAGGATATAATTATGGGAATAATTTTGAGAGCTCAAGTTCCCCAATATAATGGCAGGAGTTAAAGGTGAGTTTCTCTTGTCTTCTAAGCTTAATGTTGTCTCAGGGTTTCTATTAATGATTTAAGTTGAAACATCCCAACATTTAAAAATATTTCTTGGACAGAAACATTCTTCTTAAATTAGGGCTTTTGTGCTTGAGTTTTCATGATAGTTTGCACAGACGAGGAAGAATCAATATGAATGATAGGGATGACAGACCAATTATGGACGACATCAAGAAATTTAACGGGGAATCATTCTTCGCTTTGGGACATCCATTTCTAAATGGTGTTTCAAAGAGCTTTGTAAAAGGCGTATGAGTATGATTTTTTAGGGTTTTTTTAAATACAAATTTTATAGGTTTTTTGTTGGTTAATATAATGTCTGGTTTCATTCAAATTAATTGCCTGTTAGGTATGCAAATAATAGGACTCTATTGAAATTTGACTATGCATACAAATAGGAGTAGTGCAGGTTGTATCATGGGAGACTTAATATACTGCAATGGAAGGTCTTGTTTATTGTTTTGGTTGTTCTTGTGCTGGAATAAGCTCTATTTGCATAATCCTTTGTGAGGAAAATGTTGTTGGATTTATTATTGCCATGGCAGCAAGGCATGTCGTAAAAAATGTTGCACTGAATTCATTATTTTAGTAACAAAATTAATGTTGTTTTACCAAGTTATGCATAGGTGTTTTGGTAGAAGTAACATAGTAAGTTGCTATATTACAAATATATACATTATTTGGGAAAAACTATTGTTTTACCAAATTATGCATAGGTTTTTTGGTAGCAGTAACACAATAAGTTGTTATATTACAAACACATACATTATTTGGGAAAAACTACTGCAAGAAGTACAAAACTATTGAACTATCCCCTCCATATTAAATGATTAATCATTGCTTTGTTACTTGGTCAAACTTATAGTTGCAATTGTTGTAGATTCATGCGCAATGTGTGATGACATGTAACTAATTGAATGTTTGAAGATGTTAAGTTGATCACCGAAATGTAGAAGGATAATGCAAGGCATTAAATCAGTTAATGGATTGTATTATCATTGATGTCAAATTGATATAATCTAATCAGTTATAATCAAAGTGTCAAAGACTTTAGAGAATCAGAGAGATAAAGATTATGCTTTATGTAATGCATAAAAGACAAGCATTCACAATGTGACTACAAACGCCGATGGTCAGTGAAACCTGACGGATAGAGATCACTGACAGTCAAGTCACAATGATGCCCGAGCAAGAACACCAACGAGCAGAATCACAAGCATACCTGACAGTCAAAAACATAGTCTAAACTGACGGAGAAGCCCGAGGGAACTGGAGTGTTGACTGACGCTATCAAAGAGTTAAACCAAAATTAACTTGAGTTCATAAATGACAAAATATGTAGCTGGCAGAGCTAAATATAGACTTAACTAGTAGTTATCATTGTTTTCATCGGCAAGATAAGCTAGAGATAAGTAAATGATTTAAAACTGATTTGTCTAGTTGGCAAGAAGATCTCAGCGAGATAAAACATGAGTTTTTCTTTAAATCTAATTGGCGAGAATTGTGGATCATGCCAAGTTCAAGAAAATAAAGAACCTAACAATGGTGAAATCATGTCTATTTAAGAGACAAACTTGTTTCATTACAAATCAAGGGGAGTGAATGAAAAAGAGGATGCTAAAGAGAAACTGATGAAGAGAAACTTCATATAGTGTTGATGAATCAAGCTGAAGAAAGAGCTAATTTTTTCTGCGAACACCGAGCAACAAAGCATGACATCACTGAGCAGAATCAAAGTGGAGCAAAGGTATAAACAAAGTTATATTGATCAGAATAGTTTTGTGAGATTACAATAGATCTGAAAATCTACAAGCATAAGTTGTATATGTGAACAAATCATACTGTTTTAGTTTAACCATTGATTCAGAAAGTCTCTTAATTGAGCAGGATTTAAAGATCCTTTCTATATTGAGATACATCTGATGGAGTATCAAAAAGTTTGTTCATGAAGATAACATGAGATGCAAGATACCTATTGACATGCCAAGTGAGTGTTTGATCAAGGATGGTAGCATAGAGATGCTCGATAT
The DNA here is from genome assembly GCA_018584345.1 of Thuja plicata. Taxonomy (NCBI): domain Eukaryota; kingdom Viridiplantae; phylum Streptophyta; class Pinopsida; order Cupressales; family Cupressaceae; genus Thuja; species Thuja plicata. Next base: position 1,383,449 of record MU227756.1, read on the forward strand.
CAAGTGACAGACTAAAATTTTAAATCCTCTAACAAGGTCACACCTAACAGTGAGTTTGTAAACTTTAACAGGGTTGGCTCTTCACCGAGCTCACTTCAGAAGAGTGAGAATTTTGGGTTACCAGTCCCAAGTGTTTTTTCTCTTAATAGGGTTTCCATGTTAAAAATCCACACGTCAATGTGTCTATGAGTCATTAATTTAGTGTTTTGCATTACACATAACTTAATTTGATTGATTGGTATACTCTAGATAATTTACTGTCTGTCGGTAAATTAACATACTGCTTTTTGGTAAACATATAGTAGAAAGTTTTACAAAGCATTCCAAGGAGTAGTAATTTGATATAAGTATTTGGAGGCATTCATCTTATAAGACTGAAGATAAATAGAGATATAATATTGTGGTACTAAGTTTTAAGGGTTGATTATTGGAATATTTTTGAGGCCAATGATTCACCCCCCCTCTCAGTTATTACTAACAATTAGTATCAGAGCTTGTGTGTTTAGAAAGGGAGTTTAACAACTCAAGAAAAAGATCACAAGACGAACAGACGAGATGTTCCCAGGTTGAATAAAGACAACTTTACATCATGGCTAAGCAGAATAAGACTCCACCTATCAGGTATTGGAAATGATATTGTTCAATACTTAAATACTGAATATGTATTTCCTACAGAACCTCACACTCTTGAACAATTAAGAGTCAAGCATGAGCATAACTACATGATGATAGAACTTGCATCATCACTCTCCGATGCTGAGTTTGAAGATGTCAAAACCTGCACCTCTGCAAATCAAATGTGGGATAAGCTGAAGTTGGTACATGGAGGAGATGCCAATGTACTCAGAGAAAAGGTAGAAAGCCTAAGAGGGAGGTTTGATGACCTAAGCATGAAAGAAGGAGAAAACATTACTCAGTATAGATACAAAAACAAAGAGGTAGTAAATGCTATCCGAGGAGTTGGAGGTGTACTTGAAGAGGAGACAGTGGTAAGCAAAATATTAAGAACCTTATTGCCTGTTTATGCTATTAGAGTGTCTGCTATTCAAGAAATGAGAGCAGTTTCAAACAATATAGTTACTCTAGATAGTCTGATTGGTAGACTAATTTCATTGAGATGAATAACTTTGACAATAGTGTCTTACCATCCATAGAATCTGCATTCAAATCTTCTCTAAATATAAGTAACTCAAGTCATAGACATGGTGTTAGAAATGATAGTGATAGTGATAATGAAGATCAAGGACTTGATGAGATTAAAGCACTTATGGCCATAATATTGCAGAGAGGCAAAGGTAGATACAAAGGTAAATTACCACTTGTATGTTTCAATTGTAAAGAGGCTAGACACTTTGCTGCAAGATTCCCAAACCGAAGAAAAGATGACAGAGGAAATGACAGATCATTTGAGAAGAAGTTTGATAAAGGTGAAAATAGAGATTACCGGAGCAACTGACAATCTTACAAGAGAGACTCCCGAGACTACAAGGACAAAGGGAAGAAAGTTTGTTACCTAGTTGAGAACAGAGCTGATGACACTAACACCGAATCAGAAGAAGACATCGAGATGGTATTTGTAGCCATGAAGGATGATTCAGATGAAGATGAAGAAAGGTACATAGAAACTGCACTCACATCTAAAGTTAGTAAAAATGATGTCTGGATCATAGATAGTGGCTGCACTCACCATATGACCGGTGATAAATGAAAGTTTGAGACTTTTGAATACTATAATGGTGGTTCAGTGAGAATGGGAAATGATACACCTTGTCCAGTTGAAGGCAAATGAACCATAATGTTGAATAAATTTATTAAATGTGATAATGCCTACTAGGTTAAAGGACTAAATTACAATTTTTTAAGTGTTTCTCAGTTGAACAATTTAGGTCATAGAGTAGCATTTGAAAATAAGAAGGCAAAGATCTACAATGAATTAGGAAGATTGATTGGTACCAGTGAGCAGAAAAAAGGTAACATTTTCTATCTTGATGACACTAACACCACTTGTTTGATGGCTAGAAACGAAGACATATGGTTGTGGCACAAAAGATTGTGTCATGTGAACTTTGACAACATGATAAAGATAAGCAACAAAAGGAATGTCAGAGGCTTACCGACAATGACTAAGCCTGAGCATATTATGTGCAAGAATTGTCAAAAAGGTAAGATGACAAAGTCTAGTTTCAAGAGAAAAACCCATACAGCTACTACAATTCTAGAATTAGTCCATAGAGATCTATGTGGACCCGTGAGGACAAAGAGCTACGATGGAGATAGGTATTTTATTCTCTTTGTCGATATTTTTCTAGAATGATGACAGTCATGTTTTTAAAAGATGAGTCATAAGCTTTTAAGATGTTTAAATGGTATAAAGCAATGGTAGAAAAACAAAGTGAAAAGAAGTTGAAATGCTTAAGGTCATATAGAGGAGGAGAATTTACTTCAGAAGAATTCACTGACAATTGTAATGAGCATGGAATTAAAAGGCAGGTTTCTGCACCAAGGACACCACAACAAAATGGAATTGTTGAGAGGAGAAATATATCAATTGTTGACTGTGCAAGAACATTGATGATTGAGAAAATAATCACTCAAACTTTTTGGAGGGAAGCTGTCAGTACTGTTGTCTACACACTAAATAGGGTACAATTGAAGGACACAAAGAAGATACCCTGTGAGCTTTGGTATGGTCATACACCCAATGTAAGTTACTTCAGAATCTTTGGTAGTCAACGTTATATATTGAAGGATGCTAGAAATGGAAAACTTGACTGCAAAAGTGAAGAAGGTATCTTCCTAGGGCATTCAACCAAAAGAAAGGCTTATAAATGTCTTAATAAGTCATCTAACAAAATCATTGAAAGTGCAAATGTGGAAATAGATGAATTTGCAGAAAAGAATGATAAGGAAAGCAAAAAGGAACCAGCGGACTACAATAGGTTTGTTTATATAGAACCTAACACTCTACCTGAGCAATAGTGTGTCACTCTCGAGCATCAGAACATTATACCCGAGCATCAAGCTACAGTTACTGATGATCAAGATAATACTCAAGATGATGCTACAGATAATGGAGATGAAAATGAAGGTGAAGAAGAATCAGAATGATGAACACAGAGCTGAACTGAAACTTGCCAATTGTTAGAATACATCATCCACAAGATTAAATCATAGGAGACAAGAAGGTTGGAACAAGAATAAGAAGTAAGTCACTTAACACCAGATGTTTACTTTTGTGATTTTGAGCCTAAATATGTTTACAATGCACTTGAGAATGAAGAATGGGTCAGTGCTATGAATGAAGAAATATAACAGATTGGGAAGAACAATACATAGACACTAGTACCAAGACCAGATGACAAGAATGTCATCGGTACCAAATGGATATTCAGAAACAAGCTGAGTGAGAATGGAGAAGTCACTGGAAACAAAGCAAGATTAGTATGCAAGGGATATGCACAAGAAGAAGGTATTGATTATGGTGAAACCTTTGCACCCATTGCTAGACTAAGAGTTAGAATCGTACTTGCTCATGTCGTATTTAAAGGATTCAAGGTATACCAAATGGATGTCAACTCCGCATTCCTAAATGGAATACTTGAAGAAGAGGTATACATTGAACAACCATAAGGGTTTGTTAATCCAGACAAGAGAAAAATGGTATGTAGACTACATAAAGCCTTGTATAGATTGAAACAAGCACTAAGTGCCTGGTATGAAAGACTTCACTCATATCTCATTAGCATAAAATTTGTTAGAACAAGTGAAAATAACAATCTGTACTTAAAAGAAGATACCGAAGGTAATATTCTGATTGCTGAAATTTTTGTTGATGATATCATTTTTGGGGGAAATGAATTGTTATGCAAATCCTTTGTTGATGAAATGAGCAAGGAATTTGAAATGTCTATGTTTGGGGAGATCAAATTATTTCCTGGTCTATAGATTCTTCAACAAGATGCATGCATTTACATCACTCAGTCCAAATACATCAAGGAAGTGCTAAAGATATTCAAGATGGAAGATTCCAAACCAGTTGGAACACCTATGACTATTGGATGCAAGCTGACAAAAGAAGACAAGACAAATGAGGTAAATCAGACCTTATATAGATCAGTGATTGGTAAACTAATGTATGTTGTTCACACTGGACCAGATATAGCACATGCAGTGGGGATAGTTGCAAGATTCTCTACTAATCCCAAAGAATCACATATGACTGTTGTCAAGAGGATTCTGAGATATCTGAAGAACACCGAGGACTATGGATTATGGTACAAAAGAGAAGGAAAATTTGAGCTACAAGTCTATACAGATGCTGATTGGACTGGAAACATTGATGACTGAAACAACACAATTGGAGGAGAATTCTTCGTGGGTGACATACTTGTCACATGGATAAGCAAGAAGCAAGGATGCATCTCTCAGTCTACTATAGAAGTAGAGTATGTGGTTGTTGCTGCAAATTGCTCCAATATTGCATGGATCAAACAATTACTAGAAGGTGTGCATATGAAGATCCTTGAACCAATAATTATCTACTGTGATAATACTAGTGCAATTAACATTTCTAAGAATCCAGTCTTGCATGCTAAGACTAAACATATTGCTATCAAGTATCACTATCTAAGGGAACAAGTGCAAGCAAAAGAAGTGACACTAGAATAAGTTCAATCAAAGGAATAGTTAGCTGATATATTCACTAAGCCATTACCAAAGGATACATTTGAGTACCTGAGTCAGAGACTAGGGGTTCAACCCTTGTCTATCGGTCAGTAATATGACTAGGAGGTTGCATCAGCCTATACCAAATTTGAAGATCAATCATGTTGATGCAAACACTGAGATGGAAAGCAACAGATACATCTGTACATTGCAAGGTACATATTTGCACCAAAAATCAGAATAATGTATTGCTGATGGATAGGGAAATTCAAGGAATATATCATGCAAAGGGATGGAGCATGATATAGATGATAAATCAAGGAGAAATGTTTTTGTTTTGGATTGCTATCAAAGGGAGAGATGTTCTTGTTACCATACAAAAAAGGAGAAATGATCTTCTCATTATCATACAAAAAGGGAGAGATGATCTTCTAATTATCATAAAAAGGAGGGAGAGATGTTCTCATTATCATCAGGGAAAGATTTGCTTTATCATACAAAGGGAGAGATGATTCTAGAGATATGATAAAGAGAAGAGATTATATCATTATCCATGAAGAGAAGTTATCGAGAATCAGAAAGGAAGAGTTAATCAATATTCTAAGGGAGAGAAATTGATTACACATGAAATATCCATCTAAGGGAGATAAGTTACAAAGGGAGAGAGTTCAGACAAAGAAAAAGAATGCTGTCAAAGGAAAATGAGATTATCAAGAAGAGGAACAGTCAAGGCAAAGCACATATCAGAACAAAGAAAGAAGATGCTACATCTATCCAGTGAAGGGATTGAAGATTGAAGACAACCACTCTGCATGAAACAAATCTAAGCTATTTTTGAGCTTACCGAGAGCCAAACATTTGTAATAGTTACATTAGGAAAGCTTGATGAAACTGTATATTTCATATTGTATTAGTGATAGTATAGTATGATAATGTAGTATGTTGCCATCAATGCCAAAGGGAGAGATTGATGACATGTAACTGATTGAATGTTTGAAGATGTTAAGTTGATCACTGAAATGCAGAAGGATAATGCAAGACATTAAATCAATTAATGGATTGTATTGTCATTGATGTCAACTTGAAATAATCTAATCGGTTATAATCAAAGTGTCAAAGACTTCAGAGAATCAAAGAGATAAAGATTATGCTTTCTTTAATGCATAAAAGACAAGCATTCACATTGTGACTACAAACACTGACGGTCAGTGAAACTCGACGAATAGAGATCACCAACAATCAAGTCACAGTGATGCTCGAGCAAGAACACCGATGAGCACGATCACAAGAATACTTGACGGTCAGAAACATAGTGTAAACCGACGGAGAAGCCCGAGGGAACTGGAGTGTTGACCGACGCTATCAAAGAGTTAAACCAAAATTAACTTCAGTTGAGAAATGAAAAAATGTCTAGCTGGCAGAGCTAAATATAGACTTAACTGGTAGTTATCATTGTTTTCATCAACAAGATAAGCCAGAGACAAGTAAATGATTTAAAGCTGATTTTCTCAGTTGGCAAGAAGATCTCAGCGAGATAAAACATGAGTTTTTCTTTAAATCTAATTGGAGAGAATTGTGGATCATGCCAAGTTCAAGAAAATCAAGAACCTAACAACAGTGACATCATGTCTATTTAAGAGACAAATTTGATTCATTACGGATCAAGGGGAGTGAATGAAAAAGAGGATGCTAAAGAGAAACTCCATATAGTGCTAATCAATCAAGTTGAAGAAAGAGCTAAAGTTTTCTACGGACACCGAGCAATAGAGCACAACATCACCGAGCAGAATCAAAGTGGAGCAAAGGTATAAACAAAGTTATATTGATCAGAATAGTTTTGTGAGATTATAATAGATCTAAAAATCTGCAAGCATAAGTTGTATATGTGAACAGATCATACTGTTTTAGTTTAACCATTGATTCAGAAAGTCTCTTAACTGAGCGGGATTTAAAAATCCTTTCTATATTGAGATACATCCAGTATCAAAAAGTTTATTCATGAAGATAGCATGAGATGCCAGATACCTATTGATAGTCCAATTGAGTGTTTGATCAAGGATGGTAGCATAGAGAAGCCCGATATCAAGTGACAGACTAAAATTTTAAATCCTCTAACAAGGTCACACCTAACAGTGTGTTTGTAACCTTTAACAGGGTTGGCTCTTCACTGAGCTCACTTCAGAAGAGTTCAAATTTTGGGTTACCGGTCCCAAGCGGTTTTCTCTTAACAAGGTTTCCACGTTAAAAATCTACGTGTCAATGTGTCTATGAGTCATTAATTTAGTGTTTTGCATTACACATAACTTAATTGGATTGATTGGTATACTCTAGATAATTTACTGTATGTCGGTAAATTAACAGACTGCTTTTCGGTAAACATACAATAGAAGGTTTTACAAAGCATTTAGAGGAGTAGTAATTTGATATAAGTATTTGGAGGCATTCATCTTATAGGACTGAAGATAACTAGAGATATAATATTGTGGTACTAAGTTTTAAGGGTTGATTATTGGAATATTTTTGAGGCCACTGATTCACCCCCCCCCGTGTCAGTTATTACTAACAATGTGTAGCTCTATATCAAGATTTAAATGAGTTTTGTGGGGGGTTTTGGGGTTGAGTTGGGAAGCACACAATTTTCATAATTTTTCTAACTATGGTCTACACAAATAACACGAAAACTTTTAGATAAACCTGGCATTTTCAAACTGTATTAAACAATAAGGTTTTGATATTTGCTAATGGTAATTCAGTTCCCGTACTGTTAAAACCCTGGCTCTGGTATGTTTTAATGTGGGGGCAATATATATAACAAACAAAACATTCTTTGAGGTACTAAATCTCTCTCCTGACTTCTTCCAACTTTCTTTTATAAGCATTGTTTGCATCATAAATGTAATCTCAGATTTGGAAATATGTCTTGGCAATATGTGCTCCATTGTTTAAGTTCAAGTGTTTATTTCCATTCCTTTTACCGAGCTTTCAATTTATTCTCTGTTACAAACACATTTCAACGTGAAATCAATAAGTAGTAACGATGAATAGGTTACTGCTCCTATTTATTTACAAGTTAGCACAATCAGCCAAGCCCTTATTTTTATCACACGTTCTCAAGGCTGGTCCTTTATGGAACGTTCTAGGACTCTCCATATGTGTTATTTTGTGGTAGCTTAACTGGTAAGTTGCTTCAAAATCTTTTTACAACTATTCTCACATACATCGAGTTAAAGAAACTACTAGTTTTTGTATTGGTTGCTAGTGCCTAGGATCATCACATTACGAAATATGAGCTATGAACAAATAGATGAAATGTTAATAGTTCTATAAATATGTCCACTACCATCATACTAGGAGAACCATTGGGCTTCACATTTTCCTTTCTGTGTTGATTTTAGGTTGCAACATTGATAGGATTATATGCACATTGGATATTCACTTCCATAAAAGGTGCAGGGTGGGATGGGTTGGAGTAATAGTTAACAGTTCTATTTATCATAGAAAATTATACTTTACTTCAAATTCTATTATACAGATTAGAGGGATTGGAATTGAATTTTAGTAAGTAATCATTACCAATTTAAGTTGTAGTCAATTATTCTAAATCATTTTTTTAATGACAGTTTTTAACAAAAACGTTCTAAAAAAAAGTTAAAGTTCAACTAATGAAGAAATTTTGGAATTTTTTTTAAATTGGAAAATCTTTTATCTAATGGTTAAATGTCATTCTATTATATGAGCTTTTGAGAGATTCTGCACATGTAAAATCTTTAAAAAATGAGAGAAAAATCTCACATTTCTTCTATCATGTATGTATACTTCAAAACATACATATTGAAGAGTCTCCAAATAGCAGCTAAATGTGGAACCAGTGAACACGACTTGTTTGCAAAATGTGAAAGCACGAATAGGGTTGTGGGCTGTTTGGCAGAACGCCCCAAAGGGAGCGATAATTCTAATTAATAAATAAACATTGAATTATTTTTATCAGTAATTAATTATATTTAATCACAATTTATTAGATTTGTTGAAAGGTTTTAGAAACTTTCATGCAAATGTGGTGGATAAATATACATCTCTAAATATTATCCCCTACCATTATAACTAATGTTGACATGTATAAATACTATTATATTTTTTTTGTCAAATTTTTCAGTAATGCATGAGAAAGACCGTTATAATTTTTTCAACTTTACAATAAGATGATGGTGTGTGTGTAAGACCCCGCCTCCTTAAGTACTGATGTTATTTAAATTTCAAATACATCTAGATTAGTTAGGTTTGAATAAGCGGTTGTGTGTTTTTTTTTCATTAGTAAGATTCTTCTCTCTCTCTCTCTCTCTCTCTCTCTCTCTCTCTCTCTCTCTCTCTCTCTCT
>MU227756.1:1401483-1413265 GCA_018584345.1 Thuja plicata
TTCTGTTTATTGCAGCGGGAATTTTATCTTGAAGGAGGGGCAATGGTTTTGGCTGATGGAGGGGTTGTCTGTATTGATGAATTCGATAAGATGAGGGCAGAGGACAGGTAAATGATTTTCTTTCTACATTAGTTGTATGCCTGAGTCTAGGTTATTGATTTTCCATACTATTTTACCATTTTCATCACTACTATTATGTCTACTCTTTACTTTTCTTTTTACCAAATTCACATTTTATAACCTCCACCACAACTTCAACTTGCTCCAGTTTTGACAATTTTCCCACTTCTAACTAAAACATTTGGAGCAAAATCACGCGACTAATGTAATTGTTGCACTTTGCCACTTTTACTACTAAAATAAAATTATGTTTTTTCATGCGCTTTCAGCCACTCATCTTTTTGCAGACATTAATTCCTTGTTTAGGATGCTTTTTGTTGAAATACTCCTATTTGTTTCCACTGTGACCTGTTTAGGATGCTTTTTGTTGAAATACTCCTATTTGTTTCCACTGTGACCTGTGAGCCATTCCATGGTAAACAAAGTTTCAAGGCATGATCTTTGGTTGCATCAATCATTTATTTGTTAGCTTAGACCTCAAATCATATTCTGTGAAATATTTCTGGTTATCGCTTTATGTTGTTGGATCCTTTCATTATGTGAGTACCCAAATTGCTAATAAGTTAAATAAGTACTGGCTCTTATACATTATTTAAACTTAGGGGTTTGTAAGTGGGGCTTGAATGGCACTGGCATTTTGTTTGAAACTAAAACCTAATTTATTCCAAACAGGGTTGCAATTCATGAGGCAATGGAACAACAAACAATATCCATAGCAAAGGCAGGCATTACAACTGTTCTCAACTCCCGTACCTCGGTGCTCGCTGCAGCCAATCCACCTTCTGGACGTTATGATGATCTCAAGGTGTGCCATTAATCATTATTCTTAAACAGTTTATGGAGTATGTTACATGTCATAATTGTGGCATGCCATCATACTGATACAATAGGAGTGCATTGTTGGCATGTTCATAGACAGCACAAGACAACATAGATTTGCAGACAACAATTCTTTCTCGATTTGATCTCATTTTCATTGTGAAGGATGTTCGGATCTATGATCAAGATAAGGTATGCCTTGATGAAACATGACATGATAATATTTAAGTTAAGATAGTCTAGATCAGAAAAAGCCACGGACTAACACATTTATATTTATGTTCAGCTTATTGCGAGTCATGTTATAAAAGTACATGCGAATGCAGGGCAAACCATTAAGGATTCCGATGCCCTGGATAGAGAAAATTGGCTTAAAAGGTAAGGATAATGCGGTACAAACGATGTTGTCATTTGTTGCAGTTGGTTAATAAAGAATACTAACTTATTTTCAACAGATTCATTGAATACTGCCGAGTAAACTGCAAACCTAGGTTATCAGATGCTGCTGCTACCATGTTACAAAACAACTATGTTAGAATTAGACAGGTGTGCTATGATGCTCAGTCCATTTACTGTTTTCTGTATGCCACAATGGTTACCAATTGACTGAGTACTAACATCAAGTATTAACCCCAAATGTTTTTAGCAAATGCGCCAACAAACCCATGAAAGTGGGGAAGCTGCACCTATACCAATTACTGTGAGGCAATTAGAAGCCATTATTCGGATAAGTGAGTCCATTGCAAAGATGCGATTGACACCTTTGGCAACAGAGGAACATGTAACGGAAGCACTAAGACTTTTCAACGTGTCTACAATGGACGCTGCACGTTCTGGCATTACTGATCAAATAAACTTGACCCCAGAAATGAGAAACGAAATTCAGGTTTGTATTGTATGTTACTGAGTAAYTTCCGAATATCATGTYTGTYCATTCCACTTTATTTGCAAAAYAGAGGTACAATGTATGCAAAACAAGAGTTGCACTTGACATGAAACAAATTATTTTCATGTAACAGCAAGTCGAGACRCAGATAAAAAGGCGAATGGGAATTGGCAATGTCATGTCTGAGAGGCGCCTTCTTGAYGATTTAGCAAGAATGGGATTTAATGAATCTGTTGTAAGAAATCACGACTTGTTCTTGTTTAGTTTGGAACATGTTTATTCTTGAGAGAATTTTTAATGTCCTTGGCTTAAAGCATATTAAGAGGATCTCTTGTGAATAAGCTGTTTAAATTAACGAGATCTATAGTCTACAGTAGGTCATTGTGTCACTTCTGGGACTTGCTACAATTAGTACAATGTTTTAGCAATCGTATTATCTGCCTATAACTTTAAAAAACTCTTGGACTGATTACCTTTTTCCCTTATTGTAGGTGAGAAGAGCCCTCGTTGTCATGCATCAGAGAGATGAAGTGGAGTACAAGAGAGAGCGACGTGTCATTGTCCGCAAAGCATAAGCTTCAACGCTTTGATTATGCTACTGCCACCCACAGGGCATCATTAATGGGCTGATGCTCTGCAGGAAGTTGTACTTGGGTGCCAATGGCACATCATCAAAGTCTTTTATAGACTGGTCAATTCCAACTTGAGGGAAGATTCAGTTCTGGTGTAATCTAACGCTATGATTTCATTAACAAATGCTTTGATCTATACATAAATTCCTTCCACATGGCTCTTTTTTGAAACATGGTTCTTGTCTTAACATGTTTGGAACTTATTTCAATCATCCTTAATTGCAGGGTTGGATAAATTTATCTATCCGGTCCCTTGGCAGGGAAACGTTTCTTTGGAAATTAGGGATTATGTGTTCTAAATTATGGTCTTGTCACCTCAATGACAGCTGCTCTAGAGTCTTAGATTATTGTCTTGATTTTGAAAGCACGCCCAACCAAAGAACATACCAGAAAGAGTACGGATCCTTAATGGAAGAAATTAGATGCATTTCACTAGGTCTGATAAATTGTAGAACTAATCATTAATTCTTTCAGCATTAAAATAAGCAGTCTACTTGACCCTTGATTGAGAAGGCTGAGGAGCTAGTTTGCAGTTATCAATATTGAGCCTCCACCCTAAGATATATAAAGTACTGGTGAGAACACTTGCATTCGCTAAGCATTGCGACTGAAAACATTATGCACAATACCCAATTCATTATAATTATTTATGGATTCTGTTTAAAGCATTCACAAAGTTAGCATGTAAGCAATACAATGATCAGCTGGTGACATCTTCATTTTCATAGGGATATGATCGGATATTTGCTTTGAAACTGTTTGATGAATTTGTTAAGCGGTTGACCTTTTCCAGTATTAAGCAGTGGTCAGCATCGAATGTTTAAACAACTGAACCTTGAAAGATTTTTCAATTTTTTTTGAATGACGTGTCAGATATTATCCTTCACCCAATGATGCAGCAGTTTATTTATATATCTGGAGCAAATGATTCCATATCTTTCTCACTTGGGTACAGTTACTGCCTAGCAAAGCAAAAAGTTCTTATTCTCAAAGTATTGCTAATATGCAAGGAAAGCTGTCATAAGAAATCCTAGTGTCGGTGCACAAATCAATTTGAAGTGTTACAAATGTTGAGCTATTTTTAATATTTTAGACCCGGAAAAACAACTTTGCATAAGATAAAAATTCTCAAGCCAGCTAATATATACTGCAAATTATGAATTTGAACAAGAAAATCCTAGATGAAAAAAAGTCTACCTTTGTAGGTCCCCGTAAATATCTAACAGATCAAGAAATACCAGAAGCAAGAGAACCAAGCGAAGTAGATCTCATGTAACATTCGGTGTAAAATGTCTCCTAATGCCAGTAATAATATATGAACAGCTGAACACAACTAAATTATAACTAGGGCTAAATTTGTCATTGCTAAAGAAACCTGTTCTATATAGATAGAATGTTCTGAAGAAATGCCAAAATAAAAATAAGAAGGAAAGAGTTAACAGGAAGATAGTTGCATTTTATTGGTCTTCTAGCCTGATGAAATGTGTATTTCGAAAAACCTTAAATACTGTAACTTGCTATAAAGAAAATTAATGGTAAAAAATAAGTCATTAGTGAAGAAATAAAAATATATATTTATTTTATTCTTGGGACAATATTCACATTACAATTGAATAATTTATAAAGTTTTTATTTCTTGTCAATCTAGCAACTTACAAAAATTCAACTTCTCAACTAATTATTTATTAAATCTAATCTTAAGTCATTAAAGTGGCTTTATTAAAAATGTAAACCTCAATTTTTTGAACACTTTGCTTAAGATTTTCAATACAAAAAAGAGAAAATATAATTAATTGTAACGATCTAATTGGAAACTTATAGAAGCATCTCCCCCATATCTCTATAAAACACCTCAAATTGCTCATGTCTAGGCAAATGTCCTACCTAATCATAAAACCTCTTTAGAACACCCCAAACGACTCATACCTAGGTAAGTACCTTGATTATCCAACAATATTTGTGAACTTAGATATGCTCCATTATACCAAGTGTGCCACTCCTCTTGTGGATTGAGACAAATTCAACCATCCACAATAACACAGTTGGAAAATTATGAATCGAGACAAACTCAATGATCCACAAGTACCACTTAACATATATGCAAGGCAAGACAAATTCAATAATATTTGCAAACCAAAACAATTGCAATGCCCCTCTTATATCATGAAGAGACTCAAACAAGATAAGTGGAGTGTTGCTTCTCATGCCATATATCATCTTTGAGTGAGAAGCTATTTCGAGATGATATATGTCACCTTGCCTTCATTTCCTTGAACCTCCTATATGATTCGCTGAATTTTTAAAATAGATATTCTTTATTGTCATTGTGAGAAAGAATCTTGATGATGTCTTCCAAAGCCGCATCTTTCTACCTCATTTTTAGTAGCCATCCAAGCATTGTTATTTTTTAACTTAACATTAATAAGATCCTTAGCATGTTGAATGCAATTCAATATAACATGTCCTCTTTGATTACAATAGTAACATTTAAAATTTGTATTCATTCTTGTTGAATTGCTAACTCTCTTTACCAAAAAAATAACACATTCTTCAATAATTGTATGATGGTTAGCAACTCTATTATCTTCATCAATCAAATAGGAAATCATGGTCTCTAAGCTTGGATTGATTTGTTTAAAGTAAATACAATATTGTCAAAATTGGAGGCATGCTACTTAATAAAATTGTTTTTGCATCATCATTATCAATTGTAGAATTTATGTCAGCAAGTTGATTAAGAAGAAAACAAAAGGCACTAATATGATGAACAATACTTTCACCCTCTTTTATCTTCAAATAAAAAAACTTTTGTTTAATTGATATCTTGGCACTTGAAGCTTGTGAGCCAAATCAAGTATTAAGACCATCACGTATTTGATTTGAAGTTTTGGTAACATCAATATGATGCAAATATGCGTCAGATATCCCAAGGCCAATCAATACTATAGTTGTATGATCTTTTGCTACCCATTTTAGTTCTTTATTTGGATCTCTTGGGTTTTCAATAGTTCCATTAACAATACCCCACAAATCTTTTTCAATTAAAATTTGTTGCACCTTAATTTGTCATGTTTGAAAATCATGCCCTTCAAACTTAGCATGAACATGTGATTTCTATATTCAAAATATAGAAAAATGCATTCCAAAATATGTAAAATATCTCACTTATTTCTCCTTCCCCCCCCCCCCCTCTCCCTCTCTCTCAATATTAAAAGGAAACCAATAACTTTTATATGTGANCCCCCCCCCCCCCCTCTCCCTCTCTCTCAATATTAAAAGGAAACCAATAACTTTTATATGTGAAAAATAAACCTGTTATCTCATTTCCGTGGCTTCACAAAAGACTTTGCACTCCAATGAATTTTCAAATATTTTTGCCCTCTCCTTTTGAAATACATTCATCATGTCTTTCTCTAGTTATTTGAGTAGTAAATCCATCTTCATTCAAACATCCATGCATAAGAAATAATGTTGCTATGATACCATGTTGAAAAATGGTAGAGCATATAAAAAGATTAATCGTAAAAGTCTAATCAATATCGTAAAAAAATGATACATTTTTATTTTATTATTTGGGACAATATTCACATTACAATTGAAAAGCTTATAAAGCCTCGATTTCCCATCAATCAACCAACTAACTTGCAGGAATGCAACTTCCCAACTAATTATTTATTAAAGCTAATCCTAAGTCACAAAAGTGACTATTAAAATGCAAACCTTAATATTTCCAGCAAAGAGGACCTCACTAGACCAACAAACAACCATTAAGAAGCTCCATTAAATATTTCAGTTGTTGCAATGCTCTATTCTTGACTACTTTTCTTAACTAGAATGAAGAAGCTTTCTTTCATTGCTTCTGAGATAAATACCTATGGTGTGAAGAAAATAAAACAAAATTGGCAGTAATGTTGTAGTGGGACAACCCAAAGGAAAGTACTTTTGATGTTATGTAGTATTCTCAAAGCACCAATCTTACTTGGTTGTTCTTTAGGAGATTCTTTTGTGCAAATCAAACCAATGTTTGTTAGCTATAGGACAATTGAATATCTTACCCTTTGTAATGTTAGTAGCAACAATTTCTTAAAGCAAAACATGAAAGGTGACCCAACTAAATGGGTAACCAATTCAAAAAACTATGATTGAATAATCAATCTACAACTTAAAAAGAGTCTAACAAATACAAGTGAAAACCAACCATAATGTTATCTACAAACACAATCATATTAGATTAGTTTTTGGGACATAAACTAACCTAAACATGTTATAAAGTTCATTACATCCACTAGTCCTATAACTAGTTGTTGGAAAATTGTTATCATTGATGTTAAAGGTAGATTGAAGTAAATTGTCAATGGCTAGAGGTCACTAGTGGACTTTATTCCAGCAAGCTCTTGCCATGACCAACAACAATTTGAGGTGTTGAAATTGAATTAAATATCTTTCCTTTGGTTGACCCATTTTGGTGTTCAATAATGTTTTTAAAAATGCATTAAACAAATATTTTTTTGATTTAATGGGCCGACCCTATATAACAACCTCCCTTGGTTTTTAGTGCCTAAATTGAAGACCTTAAAATTCAAACAGATACATTAATTTTCTTGTTGTGGGCTAACCTTTGTTAGCCCCAATATTTAGGGGTTTAATCTGATAATAAAATAATTGAAAAATGGGTCTAACCCTTTGAATTTGGAAACTCAAGTTGAAAAGGTACACATGAAGCAAAAGATTACCTCCCTTTGTCAAATAAAATGTCTCTTCACGACGTTGCCTAATTCGATGAAAGTATACAAAGGGTGTGGAAAATTGAGAAGGGTGTGAAGACTTAGAAGAAAAAATCATATATGCACCAACAAACTTGAGAGTAAAGAGACAATATAGAACAAAAATATGAGGGTTTTATGAAGACCAATATAGCATATTTATGAACAACACAATCACAAATGTGTGAACTTCACTATAGCAGATTTTAGAGTGGCATTATAGTAGATTTACATGAGGAGATTTATAATAAAATTTGGAAGAAGATTTCTAGAGTTATATGTTGGTGCCTCTTATACAAGAAGATTGGTATCTTGTTGAGTAGGTGCTCAGTTGTGATGATTGGTGTGTCCAATGTTTGGTACCTACAAAATTTATAGAAAGGTTTTATATAAGAAATATTTTGTGGTGGTTTTCTCTTGGACAACTTTCCATATAAATCTTGTGTTCCTCTTATGTTGCACATTTCTTTGATCTTGCATGATTAAAATTTCTATGTTAAAGCATTTTAATGTAACAAACATTGTAATTTTGCCAAAATCAAAAGAGCCAAAGAATTTTGCTTAGTATAGATCAATTTTATTATGTAATGTAGTCTATAAAATAGTCACAAAGACAATATATTTAAGGCTACAACATTTTTTTCCTAAATTCATTTCGCAAGGACAAGGGGACTTCATTCCTGGTAGAGAAACAACTGAGGGTGCATTGGTTGCACATAAAGTGCCTCATTCTATTAACATCAATCATCAATCATCTTTCATTGTAAAACTTGATATGATGAAATCATATGATAGGGTTGATTGGAACTTTCTAATGAAAGTCTAGACCAAATTTGGTTTTTGGAGTAAATGGTATAAATGGATATTGTCTTGCTTATCAAGGGCCAAGTTCTCAGTTATAATAAATGGAACAACCTCAGGTTATTTCAGTGCCACACAAGGGGTAAGGCAAGGGGATCTTGTATCCCTATTCCTCTTCATAATTATGGTAGAGGCATTGAGCAGGGTAATAAAGGAGAGGCATAATCAAGGCTTATGACAAGGCATCCACATTCCTCAAACGAACATTTCAATCACACATACCCCTTTTACAGATGATACTTTGTTATATGGAAAGACAACTCTTTCAGAAGCCAAACAATTAAAATAGATTTTAGATATGTACTCTTCAGTATTAGGACAAAGGATAAATGAGAAAAAGTCTAATATCTGTCTTTAATTCCAAGGCATATATTAGAAGGAAATTTGTTCAGACTTTAAGTTTCCAAGCGGTAGAATTACCATGTACATACTTGGGGATCCCTTTTTTTTATGGGTACAAATATGATCTCTTACTAGTCTAAGGTTATAGAAAGGATTAAATCTAAATTTTTAGCTTGGAAAGATAGATGGTTATCATCATCAAACCATATTTTGTTAATAATTTTTTTTCTAGCAACAATTCCAAACTATTTCATAGCTGTTCTCAAGGCCCCAAAATCAGTTGTTGATCAGATATAGAAGATTATTATGAACTTTTTATTGAAATGGAATATGAATGATGTTAAAAAAGTTCCTGTAATCTCCCTAGATGGAATATCCTAAAAAAAATTCAAAGGTGGAGTAGGAATGCATGATATTTCCAAGCGTAATATGGCTTTTGGGAAAAAAATGATATGGTAAATGCATACTAAATTTGATTCAAAGTGGTGCAAGATAAAACAAGTAAAATATCTAGATGGGTACAAATATGATATCTGTAAGAATTTTCATAAGGCAAAGAATGAAATGCCAAGATCTAGAAGCTCAATATATAGCACAAGAGAGATAGGCAAAATGATATGATCACATGATTGATTCAATAATGGTAAATAATGAAATACAATGAATTAAATACAAAGTAGATATGCTTGAATATATAGGCAATGCATGATAACTAGGAGATAAGCAAGTGATAATCTATCACCCACACTAGGTGGAATCACATTTCCACAAAAGGTGGATCATCCTTCATTATACAATGAAGTATGTGCAAACATGTGCAACAATGAGAGGATGATAATGTGATAAGAGCACTAAAGGTGGATCTCACACATAAAGTGGAAATCCTCCTACACCATGTCCTCAAATGAGATGAAAAATGCTAGGTGTCTCATTGACAAACAACTATGCAATGCATTATCCTAAGTAAGCTTAAGTAAAGTGTAATAAGGAATATTTAATTACACCAACACCCACCCTTAAATGCAACTTAGGGGAATGCACTTAAAATCACAATGCTAGATGACAATGCAAGATGGGTCCCGACTACTAGGCCATGTTAGGTACCTATGTACAATATGCAAAAATAATGCAATCTCTCATAAAGTGGAGAAAGAGGGAAAACATCATGGGAAAAACCCTCCCACAAAAGAGAGATGAAGAAAAATAAGATGCATGGATGGATGGAGTAATCAAGACCCCCCCCCCCCCNTGGAGTAATCAAGACCCCCCCCCCCCATTACGACATACAGCATGTATATACAATCAAGAATCCTCCCATAGGAAGGAACCAATGAGACATGATATCCCCCACATAATGAATAATCTCCTCCAAGGATGGTGAGTTCTTGAAGGAAAAACATAGTCCAATGCCTACAAACAACATTTCTCCCCTTAGGAAGAAGAAAGATGAAGTATAGATGCAAGAATGCTTCCATTGTGGATAGGAAGGAGGAAGGGGAATCCAAATAAAGTATGTCATCTCTAAAGTGTGTTCATGTGTCACGATGTCCTTGGTTGACGAAGACGCCACAAACCAATTAGGAACATAACCAATAGAAGAAGGTGACAAGAAAGGAATCAGTGGTAATTGATTGTGATCAAACTCCAAAAATAAAGATGTCTCCTCGAAATAGGAGGTAGGAAGAGAGATAAGTATCCCCCCTCAATGTAGAAGGTACACCAGTGGTAGATGCTCTAGGATCAATGTATAAACTCCTCTATGAAAACTGAATAACATCCTCCCCTTTATGAAGAAATAATTTCATAGATGTAGAAAAAAATCCTCCCCAATCTCTAGGAAGAATCTTCAAAAGGAATGATGCCTCAGAAAACTAAATAGGAATATCCAACACATGAGTATGATCAACCTGAACCATGCAATGTGACATCTCAAGTGAAGTTTGAGACTCATGAATGCCAATCTCCAAAGACTCAAATGTCTTCTTTGAAGATAAAGAGATCTCCTCCAAATGTTGTATCGAAGGATCCACAATGATGTCAACTTCAAAAGAATGATCAAGTGGAGAATGAAGATGAGGGTTAGAGTGTTCTCTTACAGCAACTGAAGAAGGATCATCCTTATCAAAGAGAAGATGAATGTCATCAATTATGTCTCCCAAATCCTTTGATGATGTCTCTCAAATCCTCAATGTAGGACTCCACAAACAAACCTGCAATGTTCGTCAAGTAGTCATCCTAAGGAAATGAGTCTGGAAGACAAGAAATATCTTGTTGCACTGAATCACAAGAACCCACAACTATAGAAATGCAAGCATCATCAGGAACACCACTTGGTGGTTTTGTGGGAGCTTGTTTCTATAAAAGAAACCACAAAAGTAGTTGTTGAGGTTAGACAAGTTAGCCAAAGGTAGCACTTGTGAAGGTTGGAAGCATGACATGGGATGTGTCGATTCATGCTTGTTCACATGGAGTGCTTGGTTGTGGCTAGGGATTTGAAGGCTTCTATGGTTGTATTGCAATGATATTTTTCTAAAAAATATGTATGGTGATGGATGCTTTTGGAGGCTAGGTTTTTTCCCTCATGAGGGTTTTCCCAGGGTATATCTTTTATCATAATTTTGTGGGTATGTTTATTCTCTTGCATGTGGATTCAATTGTTTATTTGCATAAGATCTATAATGGGTAATATGGAAATTGTCATATGGTTGTATGCAAGTTTCCTAACACTATAACACAAGGCCCCACACAACACAAGAAACCACAAGCAAGACAACAGAAATGGAATATCCAAACCAAGAAAAACATAGGAATTTCACAAGGGTATTATAGACCAAGATACTAGAGGCAACTCACAAGGCTAAATGGAGGGAATCCTAAGACACATGCCAAAGAGTTTCATCACATATCTCCCACTCTTGGGTTACCCTGGCAGTCTTTATCCCCCTCTCTAGACCTCGACCCCCAGGTGGAACTCATGTGGAACTGGCAACCTTTCATGAGGACAAGGTGTCAATTTTCCAAATCAATACCCCATGGATGGCCAAGCCTTCTCCAACTCATCCTTGGTCTATACGAACACTCAAGGCTATGGGCGAGGCAACTCAATTATCTTGTTAATGTGTATCACAACCCTGTTCATTTTATTATGTTTACGCTTGATTAACGAAATCCACAATGGGTTACCCTAGACTGACCACTTTGGGCCCTAACCCCCATTGTGAGCTAGTCTCCCAATAATGCTCCTAAAAAAACATTCCCATGCACCAAATTGAAAAACTAATAGAATACATCACAAATCAAATAATCATAAAGATGGCTTCAAAATACATCTTTTCCAATGGATTCTCAAAGGAAGAGTT